>AZIM01001958.1:39407-52870 GCA_000516915.1 Ophiophagus hannah | reverse complement strand
CTATTAAAGGTAAAATTCATAAAAAATAATTAAAGGTATCTTGTTATCCATGAAATCTTTGTTATACTTGCCTTAATATATTCTCCATGTTGTACTAGTTTTATGTTGTATTGGATAGATTTTATGTAGGCAACATTTAACCAACTAGTTATATATGTAAATTAAGGTTAGAAATCTGTTAGGTATTAGTATGATGAAGTGTTTATATAATATGAAGAATAAGGGAAATATTTAAAGTAATAGTTAACAACAAAAACAGAACACTATCGCGCTTAGCGGTAGATAAATATTTGACAGAATATGAAGGATTTGAAGAAGACGCGCCAGAACTTGATTTAAATTTGAATCAATGTATATCAGAATTACTCTACTTCGATATAAAATGTANTTTAAAGTTTGTATGTTTTATATATATGTAAATAAAGTTTGTTTTTAAAATTTTTTTTAAAAAAAGTTCAAGAAAGAGACAAAGGGGCTAATTCTGGCTAATAAGGCGTCAGATTAAGTTTTAAGAACAAAAAACATNGAAAGACAGCAACAGATTGCAAATGTTGACCCTTCAAGTAACCTGAAGAAACAGTGGGCCACCTGGTTAGTCCTGTAAGATCACGGAGACTGATTATAATCAAAGGCATGAGAAAACAGCAACAATAATGCACTGAAATAGCTGCAAGAAATACCATTTGCCTACTAAGAACAAAACTACTTTGTAACCACAAAATAGACAAAGTAATCGAAAATGAAGAAGCTAAAGCTTCTTTAGAATTCAAACAAAGAAGCCACATAACACTCCACACTTAACAACTATCAATATTTCTACAAGATCATTTTAGGAACAGAAAGAAAATGAGCATATTCACTCCAAATTTCTGTCCCAGCCCATAGAAGAGTATTTGTAACTCTTTTGACTATAGGAGAATTATAAATCTCATTCATGATTAACCATGGAGAAATCTTCAGGCCTTGGAGAGATGTAGAATTCACACTGAAAGTTAAAAATTTGCTAGGATTCCCACTATATTTGTCAAGCAGGAAGAAAATATTTGATGCTTCTCCAGTCTAATAGATTGGAATGTATATGGGAGTCATTAGCTATGATATACTTTGTTTCACTTGCTGTTAGATAATCCTTGTTTGGGTTAACGAGCAACTTGGTTCTGAAATTGGAGCAAGAGATTGATGACACGCAGCACTGTAAAAGGACATTGCAAACATTGTTTAGCCATAGTATTGAGGTGCTTTTGATCATCTTGTAGGATCAGGAATATGGATATGTAGATCTTACTGTCAGACTAAGTTAAAGGCACAATAACATTTTTTGGATGCTTATCATTACGTTCAGGAAGTTGCTTATTTCAGACATGACATGGTAGATATGATATTTCACTGAATACAAAAAAGAAGCTACATTTATGCCAAAAATATACCTTTTCCACAATACCAATATCTATCCATATACCCACCCACATCCATTTATACCAGAGGTCTGGGAGTTGAAGTCCACAGGTTTGGGGACCTCTGATTTATACAAATGGATAGATAGAAATTTGGCCATTCTAGAAGGTAGGTTGCTTTTTGAGTCTATATTTGTTAGGTACTTTCATTTTAAAAAAATTAAAATAGGGCATAACTGTTTCTTTAGAGTTAAAAGATTAACATTAATAAATATTAATGTGGCTATTAAACAAATGCAAATACTTAATAAAATATATGGAACCATGTATAACACTTTAAAGAAAACTTCTATGTATGTATATTCAGGCTGATCAAATTTTAGATTTCATCTGTGTGCTCAGGAAATATGAATGACAAAGAACCATTATATTCAGAATTCTAATTCTCACAAACGGTTGTACTGTCTGATCTAAACCTACTTCTGTTTAACAATTATTACCTATTAATAAGCCACCCTTTTCAACTTTGTTGAATTAAATGAGATTAACATTTTGTCTGCTCCATAAAAGCTAAAATTTAGATTTTTAAAATCCATCAATCATGTTGGAATAATTTCATTTTAATGGCAAGCCCATTTCTGTGATAACTGTGAAGGCAAAGAGTTTGATAGCAATCTGAGTTTTGGTTCAGTATAATTAACAACTACAAGCACAGCAGCACTGGGAATGTTTCAAGTGTGCTATAATAAGTTGATCACAATGGAAACATTTCCATCTGCAGAGGCCAAAAAGGACTCTGGAACTTTAAGGTATTAGGGATAATTGGGCAGGGGAGATTCCTGTCCCCCTTTTGAGTAAAAACCAGAGGAGGCTGGTTGAAGCAGGGAAGAATAGTTGGAGCTCTTAAGTGGCTGGGAAAGAGTTCCAATGGGGATGAATGAGCGTAGTTATTTATGCCAGCGTGTTATGTTTATAGTTACAGTGGGAGAGGTGGACACTAAGTATCCTAATGGCACTGGGATCCAATTGAGCTGAAGTTCCCTGGGACACTTGACTTTCCCTGCCTAGTATAGATGTAATTGGGTTTTATGGGAGGTCCTCAACCTTGGGAATTCAAAGACAAGGTGGCCTCTTGGAGAAAATGGGCAGATCACAGCTTTATGGTGATGAGAGGCATGGAGAGATACAGTAGGAGATGAAGAAAAAGCTGCTGCCAGGAAACACAAGACCAATTTTTTTTTTTACTGATTTTGCATTCCAGCTTCTTGGTATCAGCCCCTGTACTTGAATAGCAGGCTCTCAGAGGACCTGGCATTTGGCTTCTGATTATAAATGCCAGGACAGACCTCATCTACAATTTTATTATGAATGAGAAGGACAACTTGGCATCACTGAAACATGGCTGGGCATGAAAGGGGGCATGGCACTTTTGGAGATGTGTACAGTTGGCACTGGTTGGTGCCAGTTATGAAGCCAGGGCAGGGATATTGGTAAAGTGATTATTATCCAAGAATTGCTTTTGGCTTTCAGAGACGTCATACCACACATAAACAGATGTGAGACCCTGTTCATTAAATTAGGCTCTAGGATCAGTTGTGATTTTTGCTGCTGTACTTGCCATGCTGCTATATTCTGAGGCAATTTCTCTGCCTCAGCTCCTTGACTCCATCTCCAGACTTGCAATGATGATCCCCATACCTATTGTCTTGGGGGACTTCAATTTGCCTTCTTTGGGATTGGGATCTGAGGGGCTTAAGAGTCCATGGCCACCATGATGGACTATCCCCAGTCACATCCCAGATGATTACACACCAAATCTGGTATCCCAGTCAAAGCAGTGGCTATATGATCTGAAATTGGGGGATTCTTTGTTTTTAAACTTGTCATTATAAACTTTTACCTTGTCAATGATCTGATAATGCCCTGATTATGATGTGATTCTCTGACACCACTATCCAATGCAGGGAGGCTGAAGCTGTTAGATCAATCCAGCCTCAATGACTGATGGACCCAGATGGATTTCAGAGGGATATTTGGGGTTGTTCCTGCTGGTCTGCTACACAGTCCATCCAAGGGCTTGGTTGACACTTGGAATAGGAGGGTAGTAGAGGTTCTGCATTGGATTGCACCTATGCGACCACCTCTCTCTTGGAACCCATCACTCCCTATGGTCTATAGAGGAGCTGAGGGTGTTGAAGCAAGATAAGATATGTCTATGGTATCACTTGCACTCTACTGAGGTCACATTTGACTGCACAGGGTTTAGAAGTGTGATTAAAGACTTCTCATGATGGAAAGGGATGACAAAGACTAAGTACTTCCCCAACTTTATTGCATCTGCAAACAGTAGGCCTGCAACATTGTTTCAGGTGACACAGTCTCTCCCTTTGCAGGATTGTACAGAAAAATTTCCTCAGCATGCTAGCTTTGTTATAGAACCAGGGGAGTTGCCTGGGGCAAAGTCTTGCCTGCTAATCTGGAAGTGGTTTGGATCTGTTGGGCATGATGAAGTGAACAGAGTCCTTAGGGCCTGTGAGTTCAGCTACCTGATATTAGATCCATGCCCCTTCTATGTTCATTTGACACTTGCCCATATATGTAGATTGTAATATAGATTATACTTAATATGTTTAACTGCTATTAATGTTTCTAGATTTCACTAATGGTGAACTTGATTAGAAAAGGCTAACATAAATCAATGAATGTTGCCAAACCAAAAAAAATGGGGGGGAGGGTGCCTCAAAAGAAACTCTAAAACTATGAGATGACTTCTGAAGTAACTTAAAAGGTCAATCCAAAAAGTAATGCACCATGATGTGAACTGCAATTTACATAATCACAAAGTTCAGCTTGTTGCTCCTATGACTCTACACTTGTGCCTCCCCACTTCCCTCTTTCTCAAAGCTCTGATACTCTTTGTGTTAGAATAACGACAGTGTCTATGAAGTGTCACAGACCAGGGGAGCTGTTAAGTAAGGGTTTTAGTCATCACATTAGATTCAGTGCCTTGCAAAATATTTGTCCTGACACTATATTGTAGAAGAATTAGAATAACATATAAAACAAGGAGAAGGAATTAAACATACTTTTTTTCTATAATTATTCTGCAAGTGGAATTAACCAATGAAAACATTGCCAAAAGATTTTTTTGCTATTAACATAACTAGTATGAGTAAAAGCAAAATTCTATTCATATCTGTAGGAACATATTTTTAAGCTTTTCTAAGTACAGAAGTAGTATCCAAGCAATAATACAGAAAATATATACATTATGAAAGGAGTGGAAGAGGAAGGCCCAGAATAGTTTATAGCTCTGACATGCTCAAATTACTGGATGGGATTAGTGATCAGTTTAGAAAGATTAGTGAAATAAATCAGGAACATCAAAAGTTCATGTAGGTTTCAATTTCAGCTTGTATAACTGTCACAATTATGAATGCATGTGGAGTTACTGATGCAAAACTATAAAAGTGTGATCAATTCATTAACCCACAAATTCAGCCTCTGCAATGCCAAAGCATGAAGTTTATAAATGAACATCCTAGAGTTTCACCAAGATAAATATTCTAGATGATCTGATGCAAATTTTTAACTAGAGCTATTTGAATACTGTTTTAAATTAGCAGATAAGTAAATAATTAACCAAGCAAGCAAATAACTACATAAAAATAAAATTATATAATAAAGTAATCCATATTGTCATAGAAAAAAACAGAATTTTACATGCTAGTTATTTATTATAGCCTTAAATTTTATTATAAAGTCCATTAAGCCCTTTGTCAATGTCTGCTAGGGCTTCCTATTCTCTTAATTATGGTTTGGTATAAGTAATGCATGCATTTTGCAAAAATTATGTTTTTTTCTTCTTAAAGATAATTGAGAAAGTTTCTAACACTCGTATAGATAAAAATGCATGGCAAAGCTCCATATTTATACCTTTTGAAGTGTTTAAATAATTTTAATACATATTTATAACCATAAATAGTTTTAAAACATCAATAATCATTAAGACATATCTTTTCAAATAATTGCTTTTATTTTTCATTAATATTATCTGTTCTTTTTCTGCAGTTCTATGTATCACAGCATTTATACAGATTTGAATATATTCTATTACCAGTAAATACATGATTTAGTGCATGAAAGAATTTGCATTTCCTTTTCCCAAATTGCAGAACAAATAATTTGATCAAATGAAACAGTAGGAACCCTCCCATAATAGCAAATGCTTTGCCAAATTTGGCTATAGATAAAAGTCCTGGAAAATCTGCAAAATGTATGTGGTATGGAATGATTCACAGTTAGAAAGGGTTTGTTTGGGGCTTATATCTAAAGCATATTTACTAGGCAATCATATCAGCAAGGCTATCCAAATAATATTGTTATCAGTTCATTGTATTATAGCAGCGGCCCACAATCTGAGGTCCTTGGGTTGTGTGTTTCCTCCAGTCAAAAGATTTGAATATAACTCCAGGACACCAGTGACCTCCTTGTGAAGTTTAATGGGACAGAAGGGAAGAAGGCGTGAATACACGACTAGGTAATAATCATATTACTGTAATAAATGGAAATTATATTTAATATATCAACAAAGTGAAACTTAGTTGAAGATAGTCGTATCTTCTTCCCACTATAGGGTATATTCAGCCTCCAACATATTACCCAAATGCCAATAGTCTAAAAATCTAATCTCTGGATAACGTGTGTGTGTATGTATGGAATGTGATTTGTAATCCTTTTACAATAGCAATAGCACTTAGACTTACATAATGCTTCATAGTGCTTTATAATTCTCTTTAAGTGTTTTACAGAGTCAGCATATTTCCCCCATCAATCTGGGTCCTCATTTTACCAACCTGGGAAGGATGGAGGGCTGCGTCAGAATCGAACTCCTGGCAGTGAACAGTAAATTAGCCTGTAATACTACATTCTAACCACTGTACCACTATGGCTCTCTGGTAAGTTGTTAGCTTACTGGAAGTAACAGCTGGCTTCCTTTTACAACAATAGTACAATGAACAGATAGCACAATATAAACAGCACATATAAAACTACATTTAATTTTTATACCAGACAACATAGAAAAGAGAGAGTAATTACAGTTTGTTTCCAACTTACCTTTCGGAGAGGTTTAAGTTTAGTCTCCATGATGAAGTCATACTTGCAGAGTTCACAGCAACGCGTGTCTGAGCTCTTAATCCATTGATGTAGACAAGCCTGATGAACAAAACGTAAGGTCCCTGTGCAGCGACATGGTGTGATGAGGGGGCTTTCATCATCTCCCTCACAGTGACAGATCCTGATAGAAGGACAGCAATTGAGTGAGGAGATCTAAAGTTTATTTAAACCCACTTCAATGGTGGCAGCTGACATTTAAAACATTAAAAGGATATCCCCTTTGAGATTAGAACCAAGAAATTTATTGCTTTTCCATTTTGTAGCTTTCTATTTCAGGAATCAGCTTTCCATTTTTAGTAGTTCGAAAAGGTGGAACAGCATTTGGCTGCTTTTCTATATTTCAAACTATGCTGTGAGTAAACTGCTTCATACTGAACATGTTAACAATATGTTGCATCTACAAATAGGCATGGCTGATCAAAACTTTTCTTCTTAATTTTAAGGCACTTTCTGCATACTGATTTTAGTAGAAAATAATTAGAAGTAATTAAAACAACAAAATAATTAGAAGTAATTAAAACAACTTCAGGAGTGTTCTGCTTTGAAAAAGTCCCCTGCCTTCCGCTTTTCCTAGAAATCATAATTCAATTTTGATCTAATGGTTAAGGCACCAGATAGAAAATGGAAACTCTGAATTCAAGTCCCGCCTTATCCAACTGGTGACTTTGGACCAGTCATTGAGTCTCAGCCTTATAACTTCACAAGATTGTTGTAGGAAAAAACAGGAGGAGGATGGTGTGCTGGATGTTCACTGCTTTGAGTGATTTGTAAAAATAATAATGGCAAGGTACAAATAAAATAAATAAATATTTTTTCCTGGTTGAAATATGTTTTTTTATTTTATTTAATTCTTTTGCAAACCAGAATAGAAAGAAGGAATGACTAAGGGGAGAGAGAGCTGTGAGTATTGTAGAGGTAATAAACTAAGGTAAGTTTATATCTCTGGCTAAAACTAATAGAAAGCTATATGCAACGTGGAAAGAATATACAGGTAGCCCTTGCTGTTCAAAGTTACATCAGCACTGAAAAAGTAACTTTACAAGTGGTGTTCACATTTTGACTGTTGCCGGACTCCATGATCAGTAGTGATTGAGATTCAGACACTTTGCAACTAGCAGGTGTTTGTGACCATCACAGCATGCTACAGTCATAACGATCACAATTTGTGTGCTTCACATCTGAACTCCAACAAGCAGAGTTAATGAAGGAACTGACAGTAAAGTCACAGGTTGCAGTGACATGATGTCTTGCTTTATGACCACGCGTGGTTTGCTTAATAATTGCAGTGGAAGTGAGATCATAAATCTGCTGCAGTCTTGAGATGTATCACACAATGACTGTATCACTTAGAGTTATGGAGTTGCCAGTCCTAATTGTTAAACGAGAACTATCTGCAGTTGTATGAATACTATACCACAAAAGAAATGGAAAACAAATGGCTTCTGGTGGCCAGGAAAGCAGTATTTTTCCCCATGTGGGATGCTATATACAGTTTTCAAACCTAATGCCATGTGATATTCCAATTTTATTATTATCTGCTCATTTTTAAGACTTTTTCCATCATGTAATTAACAGTAAAAATCAGAATCCATTGAGATAACCATTTAGAATGGATATGACAAGCATTGTAAAGAAATTCTAAAAAAATTCATAGTATATGAAAATATAGAGAATTAGGTGTTCTTAAATAAGAAAATGGATGGTATATTGGAGTTATGATGATAATGTGAAACATCAAAAAATGATTTTGAAACAAAAAGGTGTCCTCTTCAATGAAGGATTCAAAAAAGGAAACAATTATGTTAAATACAAATATGAGGAAGTCAAATATTAAGAATAACTTCCTATCTTATATGCAAGTTATCTGTAGAAGAGAACTACGGAGTTATCTTCTATATTTTTTCAATTTTTAAAAATCTCTAGGCACGTATTTGTTATAGTTATAAATAGAGAAATCACTGAGTTTTCACTAGAACAATTATCTAAAGCTTATAAACATATAATTTCCCAAAGTCTGATCTTTTATGTTTATATTCTTTGTGGAAGCAAAAATTCAGTTTATCTATCAAATTGAAATGACAAATTCCAATTTTAATCTGTCAAGGTTTAGAGGGTATAATTTGAATTGAAATTGAAACTTACAGGCAATGAGATTTAATTGAATGCATGATTCAGCCAGAGAATTTAATTCAAAATATTTTCACCCACTTTGTTATTTGGGAAGAAAATACAATGGTATAAATCAGGGGTGTCAAACAGTGGTGGGATTCAAATTTTTTTAGTACCGGTTCTGTGGGCATGGCTTGGTGGGNTTCTCTGAACTACTTAAAATTTCCACTACCAGTTCCCAAGAACTAGTCAGAATCTGCTGAATACCACTCCTTATGTCAAATTCGATTTCATTAAAGGCTGCATCAGAATTGTGTTTGAACTTGGGGGACTGGGTAGGCATGACCGGTGTGGGGGTTACCAGGGTGTATAAGTGATGTGTCAAGGTGACCTGGACAGGGCTGGGGGGATCCACTGTTTCCAGTGGAGGAAGGCAAGATCAGGGAGAGTGCCAAACCCTTGTCCTCCAAAGGAGCCTCGCCGTTCCTCTCAGGCCCTCTGCAATCCTCTCCTGCAACCCTCTGCGTTTCACCTGCGATGGCCTCCTGAAACTCTCTGCCAGTGAAAATGGAGCTCCTGCAACCAAGCTCCATTTTCACTGGTAGAGGCACTGTGGGCCAGTCCTTTGCTGTTTCCAGGGCAGCCCCACGGGCCAGATCCAGCCTGTGGGCCTTGACTTTGACACCCCTAGTATAGGTGATAAGCCCTCAAACTGAGCTCAGCTTCTGGTGACTAAATTCATACAGAGTTACTGGCAACATCACAAATATGATTTGCCATTAGCTTCTTGGAATGATTTTTTTTTACTCATCAATAAAATGATCATAGTAAAATTAGTAAAATCATTTTTCTGTTTTGATGTAGGTTTTCTCCTTTCTATTCTCTTTTCTTTCTTTCATTTTAGTTTGTATTTGATTTTATTATGATCAAAATTCTTAATAACATGATATATACAAAAAAGAAATTCTGACTAAAGAGACCTGCCCTTTGAAGGTATCATTTTCTAGAGGCTGAGGATGTTCTTTTCTCATTTGTTTTGACAAGGTTCACTGGCAAGTTCAGCCTATTCTGTGAATGACGCATTATGTGCTGCTTATGCATCTTTTTTTTAATGTGAGAACAATGTGTTATCACTATAGCACATGAAATATATTATTTTTCTAAAAAGAGTATATAATATATTCAACAGATTAGTAGGAAGCACATTTTCTCAGATCCATCACTGAATGGACGAAGATTCATTCATTCTGAGACAAGACAATTAAATAAACAAATCAACATTTTGAATACTATTTTGGAGAAGAATCCTACAGGTGTCGGTATACTGCATGTACAGAAATACATCTATTGTTTCCGATTTTCCACCATTAATTTATAATATATACTGGTTCATTCCTAACACAACTAACCTGGCCTTTGTAGACTAATTTTCTGACCCATATTCCTCATTGCATCATGATCCATCTGATGTTCACTGCAAATCGTTAGGGCTCTCAGTCACCAATGTGACCTTACCTTATACAAAAGTACACTTAAGAGTGTCTAATGCCATACCCCTAAAATCAATATAAATATTCCTTGGATATCTATTATAGACATCCTTGTCTTATTATAGATCCAGTGCTAAACTATTAGCTAAGCATTATCTTTATTTCTACACACATACTTTAATTCCATCGTATACTATTCTTACCACATGCAACAACCAACGTTCAGCTCCATATTCAAATATTCTATAATTATTCAACTTCAATCAAGCATCTTTTCTTACACCTCCCTCTAATTCAACTTCATACATTCTGATGCTCTGCAACATAATTCTTTTTACTTTGTTCCAACATCCAATGTCTTGGATGATTCCAACGTCTTCAAAAGAAAAAACAAGAAAATCCAGTTATGTCCTGAAAAAGCACCTTTGGGATAATCATGACCTGGATGACTGAGAATCTCTACAGACTTCTAGCTATACAATTTGGGATGAACACCCCATTGAATGGTGGTGGGAGTAGGAATGGATTTCCAGAGGAAAAAATTGCAGACTACAGGAACCAGGAGCACGACTCCGGTGACCCTGAGGACACAGATAAACCTCCAAGTGCTTCAACAACCCTCTAAAAGGATGCAGATTACCAAGGAATATAAATCCCCCCTGTCGGAGCTGAAGGACCTTCTTGGATTAGAAGCAAAACGTCTTCAAAAGAAAAAAAACAAGAAAGTCCAATTGCCTCCTGAAAAAGCATCTTTGGGACAACCATGACCTGGATGACTGAGAATCTCTACAGACCTTTGGTTCCAACAGTTTCTACATCCTCTTTTCTTAGGTCCACTTTGCATCTAATACTTTTTCATAGGCGATAGTTTCTGTTCCTGTACTGTTTCTACTTCCACACCCATTTCTTTTATTTCTTTCCTTTTTTTTCTAAGCCTTTTTTTTGTAAGAACCACTCTTTAACAAGATCAAAAAATGGTTTGCCATCCCCCATTTAGAACTGTTTATCACCTTCATACTGCTCACTAATTCTCTAATTAGTGAGAAACAATTCTTTACATGGTTGTGATTGCATGTGTGTTTTTTCTAAGCAGTCATTATTTTCATTCAGCCTTTTATCTCCAACTGGTCCTGTGACTTTTTCTGTGCTCTCTCTTGTTATTTCTACCCACCTACTCTTGTTAGGTAGCAGATTATTTTCCTTCTTTCTCTTCCCCATTCCCATTCTCTTGTTCATAATGTCTCACAATTTGCCAAAGGATTTGTTATTATTTTTTTACCTCCAAATTAGCCCAAGGCTTTTCTTGCGGTCTCTCATCATAGTACTGATAAAAGACTGGTCCTGTTTAGCTTCATAAAATCAGCTATGATTAGCTAGTTATGTATAAAAGAAAGCCATTCCTAATAAATTATTTTGAATATTTTGTTAACTGTATTACTTCTTTTGAAGTAATANTTCTTTTGAAGTAATATCTCATATCAGTTAAGGCAAGCTAGGCATAATTTTGAATTCAGCACCAAATATTACAAGAAGGTGACAACATATTTTTTTTAAAAATTAAACTCATTTTCCAGAGAGGAAATTCAAGGCTTTGTTCCTTTTAATTTCTACTATAATAAAATTTATAGATTTAAGTGTTTAAGCCATTTAGTCTTCAGACAAATAAATTAATACTCAGGAGTCCTTTTCAACTACTGCCAGAATCGTTTTAAATTATTTTTAAAGCTAAAATATCAACCTAAATTCCATTGCGATTGCCATTTACTTTTAATGGGATGTACCGATTCCTCAGTAGAAATACTTAATAGAAACTACCGGCTGAATTATAAATTAAAACATTCAATGAGAATCCCAAATGCTCTGACAAGAGAGAAAGAGCTGTTGATGAATCCGCAAATAAATTTAAATGTGTTAACTGCTTTTACTTTCTGCTTCTGTTTGCTTTATTTTGTAATTTATTTATCTGTAAAACCATTGGTTGAGAATGATGGAGTTTGCCTCAGGATATTGAGAATGAATATTTATTCACAGGGCATAGGGAAAGGAAAAACTGCAAGAAAAGATTGAATTATTTTGTAGTTTCCTTACAACAACCACAACAATTTGAAAGTTTACCTCTTGTGTTGTTACCAGTGCCCTGTTGGCATATGTCACAGATATTGAAGAAAAGGAAGAGTGAATAAAATAATGTAAAAGAATTCTACCATCAATATTTTTAGATACACAGTACCTTTTAAAGTGGCCAGAATAAAAAAGGAGGTAGAATTTTGTATTAAGAAGCTGTTGGTCTAACAATTTCTCTCTAACTTACTCTCCAAAATATGTATGATGAGAACAATTACAGGTTGAGATCTAAATCAACAGTGCTTTAATTGATATTGGAACTTATGGCCTCCATATTCACTGTACTATAACTAACCAGGTGTACACCAGCTAGTATTGCCAATATAAAGAGATGCTGTAAACTTTAATTTAGGGAAAATTAGGAAGCCATGGAATCTGCTCTTCTTCTTACTTACTTACTTACTTACTTATTTATAAGAAAGCAAAGCCCTAGATTACTGTGATACTACTATTACTTTCTTATATAGAAAAAAGCTTAATTTTATTAACTTTAACTATTAAAGCATGTACACAAGGAACAAGCAGCCCCCAAATGTTACCAATTTGTAATTGCTGATTGGATAAATGAAGCATATATCAGGACATGCAAGATATACTCTGTGCTCACAGGTGAATAATGGATCTTGCATGAAACGAGAAAGCTTAATCTTAGGGTAATCCTGTCATTTTTACAGATTAATTAATTAAGCTCTGATTACTAGTGTTAAAACAACTGAACACTCCTGTAAAAACAAGCATTTCAAAATATGTTGGCTTTTTTGGCAGCTGCAGCACACTGTTGGTTCATATTTAAATGATTTGTCCACTAGGAAATAGAAGATCCCCATACAGTCACTACTATTGAGCGAGGTACCACATATACTGTACCTGTGCATTTTGGTTTTCTTGCTTAAATACCTTACTTTTTTCATCACTGAATTTCATTTTGTTAGATAGCACCCAATGTTCAAGTCTGTCAAGATCCTTCTGTATCTTAAGCCTATCTTTTGGAGTTTTGGCTATTCCTGCTAACTTGGTGTCATCCAAGCCTGGACTGAAATGACGTTTTTAGGGAATTTTAATTAATTTTATCTTTAGATTTATTGGGCTTGTTGTTTAATTATTTTTAATTAACTTATTTTTGTATTGTGTTTTTATACTGTGAGCCACCCTGAGTCCCTAGGGAGAG
>AZIM01001957.1:74659-88181 GCA_000516915.1 Ophiophagus hannah | reverse complement strand
AAATAAATAAATAAATAAATAAACATTTTATCATATGTGATGGATTAGTAAAAAGTTCAAAAATACTGGAAAGAAATTTTAGATTTTTTAAAATTGAAACCACATTTTGCTTTTACTAGATGTAATTCCAAGAAATTTTAACAAAAATGTTATAGTTTATGAAGATACATGTTCGTAGTGGGGAGGATAAACCTAGCAGACCATTGGAAAACAGATCTGTTATTGACTATATCAATTTGGAAACTTAAACTTGGAGATTATGTAGCAATGGCAAAATTAACAGCTTATATTCATAACAGAAGTTTGATCAAATTTAAGGGATAACTTTCATATAATAAATTATACAGCAAACCTATGCATTTAGAAAATGGTTTTTAAGGGGGGGGAAGCTGGCCAAAAATTTGACTGAACAAATAAGTAAAATACAGTAAATAAAACAATCTCTAAATACTTAAGTAGCATTACATCCAGGCTCCAACATAATGCTTGACTGAATGTGTCCATGAATATTTTCTTTATATCCCCCATGATACAGTTGAAATGATTGTTTATATTACCACATTTTTTAAAAGGAAGGAGAACTGCCCTATCTTTAAGCAAAACTCCAATCTCCTGGATTGATTTTCATTATTTGGCCCCTAATGGGCTTTATAAGCTTTTTTGTGGCTGCAGTCAACTTCACTTTGGAAATGCACCAACTGTGTTGAAAAAAAGACAATAACAGGGAGTATCTCATGGCAGAGGGGATATGGGTGGGATGTTAAGCAGCTTGATTCTGCTGACCCCATTATGTGAATGTGCAAGCTTCTCAGCAGCCATTGGTAAAAATGCAGAAGTTATTATTTATAGAACTCCAAATGTGCTACCATCCCAAAAGTAGGGAAATTATATTAGCTACTCTAATAGTGGGTGAGCATCTGTTAAACTAGAGGCATAAACTCCAATTTAATCACAGGGGTGCTCTTCAGAAAACTAGATGAAGAACCAATCTTCACAGAGGAGCCAAGATAAGCCCATATATTGGGCATAGCCTGAAAGATACTTAATTACAAGTTTCTTTTATTCTTTTTTCCATATAACTTTACTATTCATTCGCAAAACACGCAATACTTTGTCTTATGCTATTTCTTTCAATATCAACATGTCTCTATGTTTTTACAAATTATTATGATGTTGTGAATTTATGAATGTTGGTAAAAAAGTCATAGCTTAATACAAGGAGGGAATATTTCTTGTGTATAAAACAAAGTTCCATAAAGGTAGTTCTCAACTTATAACCATTTGTTTAGTAACCATTCGAAGTTACAACAGCACTGAAAAAATGACTTATCACCATTTTTCACACTTACATCCATTGCAGTATTCACATGGTCACATGATCAAACTTCACACTCTTGCCAACTGGCATGTATTTATGACAGTTGCAGTGTCCCAGGCTGTGTAATCACCTTTTGCGATCTGCTGATAAGCAATGTCAATGGGGAAGCCAGATTCACTTAACAACTGCGGCAATAAAGGTTGTTAAAGTGGGGTAAAACTCATTTAACAACTGTCTTGCTTAGCAACAGAAATGTTGGGCTCAGTGATCGTTGTACGCTGAGAACTACCTGTATACATTGTTCTCTGTTTTCCAGGCTTGAAATGTTAAGTTATTATATGGCACTTGGCTAGGTTGTAATCAAGCCATGTATTCTATTACATACATGGAGCAATATTGCATTCCTTAATGTGAACCCACAAAACAGTAATATTGATACTACATAATCAAAAAGACATCCAAGGGGCAGCAATCTGTTGCCACTCTCCTGTTTCAGAGCCCAAAGAATCACTAGAGAAAACTGAAGATTCCCTTCTTGACTCCCTCCAAGTGGTTCCTTGCCTCTCTCAAGAACCTAAACTGGATGTTCAGAAGGAGGATCAAGGTAAGAAGGGGTGGTGGTGAAAAGTGCCATGGAAACCTCTGACAAGTTGATATTACTACCTTCATTTGTTTCTCCATAGCTTCATCTACTGCAGGGATCCGGTCAATTATGAAGAAGAAGGAAGAACCTACAGAAATAATGACTAGCAAGAAGAGCCTCCAGTTTGTGGGTGTCAATGGAGGGTAAATCTCAGTTTCAGAATTATAAAGAAAATGGGAAGCTCCCACTTCATTCCTTAATTCCTTAATTGAGGAAACAAGGCATGTAGGTCTGTAGCAGCAGACTAGTTTGCTTCTGTAATCTTTAATTTGGAGTTCAGAGAAGGAATATGCCATCTTCACCTCAAAGAAACATAACAACTGAACAATTTTATAATCTATCATAATCTATCATTGGGAGGGAGCTCTACTTACCCTTGCTGCTTTTATTGTAAGTTGCCATTTGTACCAAGACAGGTTTCCATTGTCCCATTGTGACCTGCAAGATCCCAAGTCTCTGAAGTTCTCCATTCTGAAGTGCAGTGGTAGCACACAGCCAGGGTTTGCAATAGTGTCTTTCTGTTCTGAAGAGAATCTGGAGAACCTTCTCAGGCTTTTTTTGGCTTGTTTCTCAATCCTGTGTTGTTCCAGGTATGAGTCTACCTCTTCTGAGGACTCCAGCACAGCTGAGAACATCTCAGACAATGAAAGCACTGAGAGTGAATACCATGAGGCAAGTGAGGGCCTCCCTGCTGGGCAAGGAATTGTAGCTGAAGCTCCAAAGCTTTCTGGAATAACCACAGATACATTACATCCTGGAGTACCTGTTGAGGTGGGGAAAATGACCACAGCAGAAGGTCCCAGCAAGGAACCAGCAGACAAAACTGGGTAATCATTAGTTTGGACATCTTCAGAGCTCTTGAGAGTCCGCACTATGCACTGTATGCTTTACATAGCCATTAATTCCACTCCTCAACTCTTTAAAAGCAATTTAAAGCTGAACTGCATCTATCATCATACATTCAGATTAACAGACTAATTTTCTGACCCCAAACTTCCCAACCCAAAAAAACCCTGCTGAAATTGCACTATTGTTGTTTGATAATAGGATATGTGAGCATCACAAAATGTTTTACCCATCCCTGTTTTACCCAATGCCCAGTCCTGGAAACAGTTTCAGAGTTCTTTTCTTCTTGAGTAAAATAACTCTCTATATGTTGTATTGTAAGGGCTGTAACAGTTGTTGCACAACTGTCATTGAATTATAATCCTGAACTAGCATAAAACAGAACAATTCACTGTAAATGCTCTGTATTAATTTTCCCTCTCAGAGAAACTTCCTAATTTAATGCTAAACCACAATTTAGGATTATTGTCTATGTAATCTTGATCAAAAACTTAGTTGATATATTCCCTCTTTTTCCTCCCCCTTCTTCCACTTGATTTATAGCACACTTCCAATGAATTAATAAACAAGCTGACCACAAACTGAATTAGAATGCTGACTGCTTTTAAAATAAACATTTTTCTTCTTCAATTGTATCTGATTTTCAGATCAGTCAATCCCTGCAGTTTTCTTCACAAGGTTTTTCAGAGGTGGTTTGCCATTCCCCCTTTTCTAGAGCTGAGAGAGTGACTGGCCCAAGGTGGCTTCATGCCTAAGACAGGATTAGAAATCAGTCTCCTGGTTTCTATTCTGGGACCTTAATACAGTACTACTCCAAACTGGCTCTCTAAACTAACTATAATTTTTTTTCAAAATGCAGGATCTTGTTCAAAGTTGAAAAACAACACAAAATTATGTGAACTGAAAATGAATCCTGCTTAACTCTTCCTTATAGCCATGAAAAAGGAAAAGTGAGGAGAAGACAAAAACCCAGTTTTCCGCACATAATACTAAATACTAACATTAGTAATATATATAAAAGCGGACAGGAGCTAAAATGTCCCTCTTTTTTCATTTTTTTTCGATTACCAGGTTGGGTCTCAGCAAGGAGTTACTTTCAGCTTGTGCAGTTCTTCAGAAATACTTAGAGAGTTCGAATCCACAAATGGATGGAGAGACGGTATATTTATTTCTTTTATTTTTGTAATAAGTTTTTATTTTATTTTATAACATACAAAAATTCCAGTTTCGGTTGTCTGGGTACAAATCATTTTAGGAAATAATAATCACAGTATTTACAACAATATTCATTGCATTAATATCAATTATACTAATGTGAATAACCATAATAATCATACTATTCGTTTAACTACGTTAACATATCTTCCGTAAGTCACTAATCCTTTAATATATTTCCCAGTTTCTAACTCCTGTTTTTGTCAGCTAACCATTGACAAAATAAGTCCCAAGTCAAAAAATATTCAGTTTCTTCCTTTTCCTTAATTATAAGTGTTAGCTTATCTGGGTATATATTTATTTCTAAAGTTGGGGTGGGTATATAAAATAGCGTCTGCTGATACCCTGCCCATTTGTCAGAAGATAATAAGCAGTGGAAATATTGAAAATGCACAGAGCATTCAGCCATGAAGACAGCATGCAAAAATGGGCCCTAACAATTTCTTACCTACCTCTCCTGTTATTTCTTTTTTTTATATGTACCCTGGCAGAAATTAGCCTATACCTCAATGCTCCACTATTGGCTCAAGCTTTCCTGCCACAAAGAAGCCGATCCAGATTTGATCTCACTGCACTTGACAGATTTCCGGGCTGTTTCCCCGCAGTTGCTAGAATTCATCATCAATATGGCGGATGCCAATGGCAACACGGCCCTGCATTACACAGTCTCGCATTCCAACTTCCCCCTTGTTGCAAAACTAATTGAAACTGGTAGGTGGGGACAGAAGAAAGGGAGGGAGCCTTTGTCAGAATAGCCCATCTAAATGAACAGCAATAGCAGTCCAGGGCAGTCAATTTCCCAGGGCACTTGGGGCTCTAGAGCCTAGGGTGACTTTCAAGCCACGGGAGCCAGGCTCCACTTTAGGCTGGTGACGACAGTTTGAATTCTGAGAATGTGTTGGGTTGCTGTCATGGACAAAATGATTTGCCAACTTAAAAAATAATTCCTATGGATTATTTGACAGAGTTGCCACATTGACATAATTTGCAGAGATTGCCGCCTGGTGCTGTTTTTAACCCCCCAAGAAGGTTTCTCCTCTCCTAATTTAACTTCGACCCCCATCCCCAACCAGGGTAGATTTGGCAGATTTCCAACCAATCCCTGCATTTCAGCCTCTCTAACTTTTATTTTCTGAAAAGGCTATGGAGCAGTCTTGGATCCAAAGACATGTTTTGAAATAAATATGAAGCAATTGGTTGGCATTTTGCCTTACCATGTATTTGCTGTTCCTTTTTTAAACTAGGAGAATCTTCTTTAAAAATTTAAATGATGCAGAAAACCTGTTATGAACCAAGAAACCTTCTGCAGGTACCCTGTGGCATGTACTGGTTTCACATTAAGGCTTCTGCTTGGATTTATTCACATTCAATATACTTCTATCCTCCATGGAATTTAGATTTGAACTTAGCACTGACAATCACCCTATGAAGTAAAAGAGGCTGAAGAGAAAGACTCATCAAGACCACTCAATGCAAATGTTTAAAGCTGAATGTCCCAATTCACAGATCAATGCTCTGGCCACAGCAGCACACCAGGAGGGCTGGAACTTTGGCAGGAAAGGGTTAGGTCTAATGCAAGGAGTGAGGATTTTTCCAAAAACAGTACTAGTAGGTGCTTCATCACTGGAGGTTTTTAAGAGGAGGCTGGACAGCCACCTGTCTGAAATTGTATAGGGTCTCCTCCTTGAGCAGGGGGCTGGACTAGAAGACCTCCAAGATCCTTCCAGCTCTATTCTGATTGATTGATATGTAGGAGATGGCCATAAGGCCAACTATTTGGGAAACCCGGAGGAAAGATGTAGGGTTATGTCAGGAGGGTACTATTCCCCGCATAATGCCTCCTAACATAACCCCACACCTTTCCATACACTTTGCATTTTTCTCTGATGTTACCAATTATTTGGTATATATGTGAAATGTACTATCATATTTGATCTTCCTTAAAAGATGTTTACCATGTTTGGGTTCAAAATAGAGGTTTCATAGATTTTTGACCAAAGAAAGGTAGATAATAGTGGACTCTCTCCAGTAACTTCCGTTTATGACATCTCTTTTCTTAGAGACATTATAAACAAATTTTACCACTGCTTCCCAGAGCTCACTTGAAATTGTGGAGCCCACAATATTCAAATATTTATTTCCAGAAGGATGAAGTTTTCTAATACGGTCTTGTTATTCTAGGTTTGTGTCATGTGGACCAACAGAACAAAGCTGGCTATACAGCCATCATGCTCACAGCACTGGCTGCCTCTCAGACAGAGAGTGACATGGAGACTATTAAGCAGCTGCTGAAAAAGGGCAATGTGAATGCCAAAGCCAACCAGGTACTAACTTTACCAATAGATTCTTGCAAAATTGGAAGGGTCATAATGAGGATGATAGTGACAACCAGAAAGTAGTAATCATACTCTCACATGAGTACATGGACATTTTTCAAAATCTTTTGAAATGCTGTTAACTGGCTTCAATAGATATACAAAATCTGAATAGAGTTTGTGCATCTTCAATATTTTAGATTGTTCTTAATACACATGGTTTTTAAGAGCTAGGCATTGCAACAGGCTTTTCCCTACTCTGCATTTGGCAGCCCCTTAACTCTTTTGGTTTTTCTTCCCACTCCTACAGGCTGGGCAGACTGCATTGATGTTAGCTGTCAGCCATGGACGTCTTGAGATGGTGCGTGCCTTGTTAGCAAGTGCCGCAGATGTCAACTTGCAAGATGATGATGGCTCTACTGCACTGATGTGTGCCTGTGAACATGGTCATGCTGAGATTGTCCGTCTGCTATTGGCTACCCCTGAGTGTGATGTTGCCCAGTCAGACAATGTAAGTCCTGCTTAGACTTATGCTGCTGCTGCTGAGTTTGTTGGGTTGTCATCCATCTCAGAGCCTACAGCAAAAACTCTGCACAATAGATTTCATTCAGTTGCCAAGGAAAATTAGAAGTCTTACTCAGTGCCAAGGTTTAGTACTGGACTATTTGAAACATGTAATAATTATTTCTCATAATTGAATAACTGTAGCTCAATCTTAGGAAAGAAAGAGACAAGGAAGCAGGGCATATTGGGAATAAAATCATCAAATTCTTCCACATTTGATTATTAAATTCAAGTAATTCTACCCTAACATTCCACACACACACCAACCTCCTTGGTCCTATGTTTGGCTGAGCCTTCTACTGTAATTTACCATAGTTTTCCTATTATCTAAGTGTGTGATTGGAAAATGAGAATTGTGCACATTGCCAAACATTCTCTTTCCAAGAAAAAGAAATCAGACAGTTGTTCACTGTTACATATAGATGGTGGACGGGATGATTCTCTTGGCTTTGGGGTGAACATTCAGAATAAGATGGGCATCAATAAATCAAATCAGTCGATCAATCAATCGATTTATTGATCAATCAATCAATGTTCCAGTAAGCACTGTTGGAGAATGGTAATTTGTTTTATTTATTGCATTAATACTCTTTTGTTAGGGCGCTCAAGATGGCATACATAGGGGGGTATTTCCTAATTTTACCTCCATAATCACAATCTTGTAAAGTAGATTGAGTGAGAGGAAATGATTGGCTTTGAGTCAACCAGCTATGGTAAAGAACCTGGTCTCTCTGATGCAAGTCTAATACCATACCTGAACTACTACCCTGTATTAAGGTTCAAAGATCTGTATAACTCAGTCCCAGATAGCATTTCCTGGAATTCTAGGAAGTGGGAGGGCAACCAAATGATGACAATTCCTCCTTACAAAAACAGTGACACCCCCCACATAAGCCCCACTATCACTGCAGCCATATGTGTATCTTCTTGCCTTCTTCTGTAGGATGGCAGCACAGCTCTCTCCATCGCACTAGAAGCAGGTCAGAATGATATTGCTATCATGCTGTATGCTCGCTTGAACTTTGCCAAAGCCATATCACTGGTGAGTTGCTTCCTATAATTGTAAAAGCATTTGTCATAAAATTACTTGTAAGCCATTTTCTCTTAAAATCCAGGAAACTTCAAGGAAGAGCATTCCCAATAGATGGCTATCCAGTTTTTCTTTAACAATCTCTGTCAAAGCTTGGAGGGAATGGGTTCTTCTCTTCTTCCTAGTTTTCAACCAAAATCTGTATCTTGTAATTGAAGCCCATTAGAACATGCTTTCTCAGCCAAGGAAAAAAAAGTTTTTGCCCTCTTCTGTGTGATAGTGCTAGAAAGAGTGAATTTTTCTCTAAGCTAACGAGTTTCCTTAAGCTTTGCTCATAGAACTATTTTTCCCGACAATCCTAACCACAGTTGGTGATGTCCTCTTTCATTTGGTCTACAGCCTTTTTAACCCCAAAGATAACAGCCATATAGTTCCAGAGAAAAACAGGTTTCAGGCAGAATAAACTTCTTATGACTAAGAAATTATTCTAGTAATGCAATTGTAATTTGGTGTAGTCTTAACGCATCAAGCTAGAAACTGGAAGATCATGAATACTACTCCATCTTGATCACAAAGTCAGCTGGGTGACCTTGGACCAATCACTTTCCCTCAGCCCTCAGGAAGGAGGCAATGGCAAATCACTTCTGAAAACTCTTGCCAACTAATCTGCAGGGACATGTCCAGACAGTTTCTGAGAATGGGACATGATTGAAAGGAAGAAAAAAATATTAGGTGGCTCTAATGTGATATTAATGTAATATTAATGTTTGCAATATAAACACAACCAACGCAGAACAGGAACAACATGATTCAGAGTCCCTGGGGGAGACTGATATGCATTTAGTGATAATAACAAAGGTTGGATAACTTTTCTGTGGATTCATTTTTTTAAAAAAATAAGTTTCTTGATGTTTGAGAACTGTAAGAATCATAGCTGTGATGCTATGACATCACTAAGAAGATGGATCAGATTTTTTTTTCCATTTTGGAGAGTTTAACATACCCTGTTTTGGTGAAAATCAGGGGAGAATCTGGTTACCTGACAATTGCCAACAGTTTTCAATGAAGTGACAGGGGAGGTTGGGCACCTGCAACTGATCAAGAGAATTCTAAAATCTTATTTAATCCATTTTGCCATATACCCTCAGGGCAAGTTGTTTATCCCTCTGTATTCCCATATTCCAATCTTCAAATTGAGTATAATTATAATCCACCCCAAATGGCAGCTAGGCTCAACATAGAGTGGTAAGTGAGCAGGGGATCTGTGTATATGAATTCCCATAAATTGTTGGGTTTGTGTAGCTGTTGTCGGATAAGGGAAAGGTTGATTAAAAATAATATGCTAAAATGAGGTTGGAAAACTGTGGGTCTTTCATTAAGAAGCAATAATGAGGTACTTTTTTTCAGACTACCTTGGAGCTGTTGGAGCCTGAAAATGCAGATACAATATTCAGTGATACTCTGTAACCCAAAGTAAGATGATATCATTATCCAAAGGTTTTCTTACTTCTGCTTGAAAATTTGGCAGTCTGGATGAAGGAAATATATATCTGCAAAACCATACACATTGCCAATGTATACAATTACCTAGAAATGCTTCCTGTCCTTAGCTTCTCTCACTGCCTTCATCAGCTGAAATCTCACCATCTACTCTGCTCAGAGGGAAGGGAAGTGGACCTTNGTGGCCATGTATCCAGCTATGCTTGATGAGATGCAGTTATGTCAAATAGTGAGCCAAAGGGAAGATTGGAAGTTTAAGGTCTCTGGATGTTGCTATGGCTTTTCTGCTTCATCAAAACTAATGTGTCTTATCTTTTTTATCCCAATTATTCAAGAAGCAAGAGACATTGCAGGTCATAAAAGGAGGCCAAAAGGAACAATTGCAGTTCCCCTCCCCAAACATTCAAAAATAGTTTGACTGAGATCCACAGGCATTGGCCTCACTGCTAAATTCAAACTTCTCCATACTTCCTTCTAATTATCAATAAGAAGATGCAAAAACTATTTAATCAGCACCCACATCTTCATGTTTTTACTTCTTCTGTGCATTCCTCAGGTGATTTCCCCCCAAAATGACAGTTTGCTGCGAGGGGAACTGCAAAGCCTTGAAAGACCTGTGAAATTTAGTTTCTGAGCACAATGTGATGGCAGGTAAATAGTGAGAGATGTTCCTTGATCCAGGGGGGGAAATCATCATGTCCATCAGAAAGCTTCGGTGCTTCAAAAGGGAAAAATCAGCATTAGAGCAGCTGAGATTGACCAAAGCTGAGTGGGAAATAAATCCAAATTGAGGCACCAATGGAGCTAATTCTTGAGCAATAAAAAGTTGCCAAGAACTTGATTAGTTTGTTGTTTCCATTCCATTGTTGTAGAGGGACCCAGAAGACTTCAGATCTATGTCTCTATATGAACTTCCTTTGCTTCTCTTCATCTAGGAATCTGAAGTGTGCAGCAGCGGCCAAAAAAGTCAATGCAATCCTAGGCTGCATTAATAGAGGGATAGAATAAAGAAGATCTCATGAAGTTCTAGTAGCACTTAGTAAGACCACACTTGGAGTACTGCATCCAATTCTGGTCACCACAATATAAAAAGATGTTGAGACTATGGAAAAAGTGCAGAGAAGAGCAACAAGGATGATTAGGGGGTAGAGGCAAAAACATATGAAGACCAGTTGCAGGAATTGGATATGTCTAGTCTTAGAAAAAAGAAGGATTAGGGGAGACACGATAGCAATGTTCCAATATTTGGGAGGCTCCTACAAAAACGAGGGAGTCAAAGGCAAGACAAGAAGCAATGGATGGAAACTAACCAAGGAGAGAAGTATCCTAGAACTAAGGAGAAATTTTTGAATAGTGAGAGCAATCAATCAATGGAATGGCTTGCCTTCAAAAGTTGTGGGTGCTCCNCCATCACTGGAGGCTTTCAAAAAGAGATTAGACACACATTTGTCTGAAATGGTATAGGCAGGGTCTTCTGCTTGAGCAAGGGTTGGACTAGAAGGCCTCAAAGTCCCTTCCAACTCTGTTATTCTGTGATATATTCCTGTTCCATTGCAAAAAGGGAAAATATTTTAAAGAGGCCAATGAAGGAGTGTCTCTCTAAATCAACTCAATTTTCTTTCCTTTTCTGTTTTAAAGTTATTGAAATTCTATATTTAATTTACCTGAATTAATTTTTGAAATCCCTAATCTTGTGTGAAGCAGAAATTATTTTTTTTATTACAGTGCAAAATCACAAAATAAGCAGTGTTTAAATAGATCTAAGATAAGTATTTGACACTGAATTTTAAATTTGTCAATATATTTGTATGATAAATATATCACTACTCATAAAATGCAAGTCGTAAAAGAATCATGGAACAAATATACGCTATACATAACAAATACACACCCACTCCCAAGCTAGTGGTCCCTATTTTTCTACTTGCATTTTTACATGCTTTAGAACAAGGAGAGATTTAACCTGGAAATAAGGAGAAATTTTCTGACAGTGAGAACAATCAGCCAATGGTACAGCTTGCCCTTGGAAGTTGTNAACAGCTTGCCCTTGGAAGTTGTGGGAGAGCCATCACTTGAGACTTTCAAGAAGAGATTGGACTGCCATTTGTAAGAACTGTTGTAGGGTCTCCTGCTTGGATGGGGGCTTGGACTAAATAAAGTTCTCTTCCAACTCTGTTAATCTGTAAATCTGCTAGGTTGGCAGAAGCTGGGACAAGTAACGGTAACAAGTAACAAGGAAGGATGCTTACACAGCTCTTATTTATTTGAACAAAGTTTGCACAGGAAATTTTGTCCCAGTAAATTGGACTCTTAGCCTAAAATAAAGACTATCCTTGCTCTGTTCAGTCAGAATTACCGAAACTGAACAGTTTTGATGCAAGAACAATATGTAATTGATATTATTTGCCTAAATACTGAAATCAATATTAGAAGTTAGGCAAATCCATCCCTCTTGTTGAAAGAATCAAGCTGATTAGTGGATGAAAATTTATATTCCATTTGCTTTGTAAGCTGAAAAGTCCTCTGCACATAATTCTTTGTGTGTCAGATGCCAAACTTTACTCTCCTAGCAAGAAGTGTAATAAACAAGATGAACGATAGAGGTTTTTGTAACTGCTAATCATTTGAAGTAATAAAGGGCACATCTCATTTTTATATCAATATATAGTAATATACACCAAGAAAATGATTATCTGTAAATTATTCAAATGCAAATTACATGAGGTGTTTTTTAAACAAAAAAACAGAAGGCTATGTCCAAAGTGTAGGAAAGAGGCTGGTAGAAGAACTGTTGTCTGAGCTGCAAATCATCTGGATGACACTTTGCACAATTTGTATCCTCCTTTGTGTAAAAGTTATTAGAAACAAGTTGAGGTTTGTTAGAAGTTGGCTGGTTTATCTGTGACTCTGAATACATAAATGGTACAAGGATTTCTTCTTCACATTCATTATGTGCTGTTGCTTTGAAGCAGTATTTTAAAAGCAATAAGTACGGTTTCAGAAACTTCAGAAATGCACATGTTTAGGAGTGAATCTAAATATTGTATTTGAGATATTGCTTTATATACATATAATCTTTTATATTTTCTATATATTTTCTATACATTTAAATGAACTTGATGCCATTTATATACATCATAATAAAAATAGAATAGAGAACTGCCTTTGCTTCTTGATTTAAGCTATGTGAAAAAAAACCTGTAGAAACATTGTCATATATTTGCTTTCTTTCCATCAGAAATAAAACCGATCTAAATTCAGATTTCTTCCAGATGTTTATATATGGAGCAGAGAAGTAATTCTTCCAAAGGGCACAATCCGCCTTATGGGGAGGAGAGTCTGCCTGCAGCAAATGCCCAAACTGCGGTTTCTCTAATACTTTCTGCAGGATGGATCATTACAGAGAGCTCATAGGTTGCCCTCCCTTCTATTCCCCTCCCTTCTTTCTGCTGATTTGAATCCTTGGAAGAGATGTAGTGGAGTAGAGATGAATCTAGTCCCAAGAAAACTTTCTGCACCTTAAATTGGGCTGTGGGCATGTATGGATTCTTGCTTCTCAAAGATGCAGGGAAAACTTGTCTTCTTTTAATGCTGAGAGGGATTGTGTACGCAGACTTGGCTTGATGAATCATGACATGTATGCCTAATAAAAAATAATTTAATAAAAGTATCTTGGAGTCATATTTTATTTGGTTTGCAAATGATTCTATCGTGATGAAATAGTAAAGGGCTTTTATTGAAAAGTTGTTTGCAGCTAGTTCTGGTGGTGGCTGGGATTAGTCTTATTTTTGGGTGAGGTTTGACACTACACTCTGAATATTTAGTGGTACTGGGCCTACAGTATTACTACAGGACATCCAAAAGTATTTTATTTTAATATTGGGCAAAATGTAAATTGGCCAGTAATAATCTTTTATATTATGGCCAAATTAGCTATTATTTTAATTATTCACCTGCACATTTTTATAAAGCATGCTCACTCCCAGTCAAAGGATGTCAGGAAATGACAGAAAAAGGGAGGTCCTTCTGATTTTCCCTGAGAAGCAGCGGTGGGATTCAAATTTCTTAACAACCGGTTCTGTGGGGGTGGC
>AZIM01001957.1:39018-52526 GCA_000516915.1 Ophiophagus hannah | reverse complement strand
TCTATCTATCTATCTATCTATCTATCAGGTCTTGGTGTGTTCGGGTCTTTTCCCATGTAAGATTGAGAGTATCTTGTACTCTCAATCTTACACGGGAAAAGACCTGAACACATCAAGCATCAAGACCTGCACCTGCATATGCATACCTGTACCTGTACCCGTGAACCGTGAAAATCTATGAATATATGAAGCAGGCACCATTTTGGAGGTAGCTGCAGTTCTTGAGTTCTGAGAATTATGGCCACTACCAAAATGGCCCCCACTTCTGGGAAATACCATGAGGCTATTATATAGGAAGGCTGGGCAGCGAATTTGCCAATTCTCCTTCCAAATGGAAAAGTGGAATAAACCATAAAGGAGGAGGCCAAGCGTTTAAGACCCATTGGGGCAGGAACTTGTGCAAGGAGTGCTTTGGGGTAGGGGAGTTTGGGAATGTCACATATGAGCTTGGGAGGTGCTGTAATGTGGACCTGTGCCAGGCCTCCCAGGGCCTCTCTCACCACCCCAAGGCACCCCATGCTCTGCTCAACAATCACATTGGGGAGAGCAGGAATTGTGGTTGTTAAGCAAGGTGATCACTTAATGACCATGACTTACAACCATAATTCTGGGCTCAATTGTGTTGTAAGCAGGGGTGGGATTCAGCCGGTTCGGGCCAGTTCAGGCAAACCGGATGTTAATTTTACATCTGGTTCGGTGAACCGGTAGTTCCGAAGACCAGCTGGCCCCACCCCACCCTTCCCAGAGTCCTCACACGCCTGGTTCTGGCTCCCAGGTAAGTGAAGGGAGGCTTGCTAGGCCCAAACGGGGTGGGGAGTGCGGCACCAGGCTTGGGAAAATTCTTGTCTTAGCCTTTTAGGGTTAGGGTTAGGGTTCAGGTAAGCAGTAGGTTAATTCTGGTTAAGGAACCTGGAATTCTAATCTGAAGCAGAACATGGCAGGCTTAGCAAACTAAAACAAAAGGAGGGTCCCTTCTGGTCTTGCTCCACAATATCCATGTAAGGATTATTTATTTATTTATTTGCAACAATAGGAAAATACTGGTTTGACAATGCCTTCTTCCTGGATGCTTTTTCGACTTCCCGGTCTAATTTACAGAACTACTATTTCTAGGGATCTGCTATCCAAGTACCAGCTCTGACTCTGCTTAATGTAATAGAGGGAGGATTCAGTCAAGGTCAGTTTAGCAAACTTGTTGCAGCCACAGCATATTCAGGGAATATTAAATACTTACGGCACTCTTTAAGAGGTTCGTCTGACCAGTCCCTGCAGTCTTTCAATCCATTGCAGACCTTGTCCATGCTGATACATTCTCCAGAACTGCACTTAAATACATTTGATCCCTTGCAAGTTGTCACTGTTGCAAAAGTAAAAAGTATTGTTTAATCTCACTTTGCAGCTTCCATTTGGCTTTTCTAGGAAAGCTGTTCAGAAAGTGAAGATAAGCAGAAGAGCAGCAACAAAAGAGAGCAGAGGCATTTAACATTTTAATAAACACTATTCTTTATCTTTAAAAAAAAACCCTAAAAAAAACCCCATCCACAACACATCTCAAGGCAATGTAAAACATTAAACTCAGTTCCAGTTTTGTCAAATAACAAGCTAATCCAGGCAAACATTTAAGAATGAATAAACCAGTTGTCAGTCTTCTCCTCACTGTCCAACCCAATGTATCCCCACACAACCATCTCTTCTCTTGTTTGCCTGCTTTTCTGAATGACCTGCAGAGGAGCTTTCTCTGAAGAGTTCAGGACTGTAGACAGAACATGGCATGAGCTCTTCCACCCTGAACAATTGTCTTTCCCATCCCCATCCCTGGCTCTCCAGACTTCTACATAAAGCTATCAGCAGGGCTCACCATTGACACAGCCAACCTCATCACTCAGATCTCTGCAGTCAGGCTCTTTGTTGCACTGCAAACTCCCATGGATGCACATCCCATCATTGCACTGAAATTCATCAGGGCGGCAGGTTGCTTTAACTGGGCAAAAGCAAGAAGATCTTTAGAGACAGAAACACCATTATGCCAACCCAGTATTTAGCTCTGCATGACACATAGTACATTAGTACAGTTCATTTTACTTCATGGAACCAAGCTGCTCAGAGTGTAAATTTGCATCTCCAACTACCAGAACCGAACAGCTTCTATATTTTTGGACAATGAATGGAAAGCTGTCACTATGCAAGTTGAGCATCAAGAGTGAAGAAATGGATCTCCAGAACAATATGAGGTTGCATTAGTTGTAGCTCTATCAGGAGCTAGAGAAACTACAGGTAGTCCTTGTTTAGCAACTGCCTCACTTAGTGACTGTTTACAGTTACATTGGTGAATAAAGTAACTTTGTCACCAATCTTCGCATTTTTGACCTTTGCAGATCTGTAAAGCAAAGGAAGGCTTTCACTTATCAATTGCTGCACTTAATGACAGAATTGCCGGTCCCAATTGTGGTTACTAAATAAGAATCTCCAGTAGAGAAAAGCACTGTCAAGCCTGAATTGTTAGCCAATAACTACCAGAAGCTATGTGTCATGAATGAAACTGGGAGCAAATTGTAACCTGACCAGCATCTTGCTCAATTCTCACTTGGGTCTGGATTTGAGAATACATGCAGCACCTGTTCTACTTGGGGTATCTCGCAAATTTTTTAAATTTAAAAATAACTTCTAATTCCTATGTCTTTCTTCTGAAGTATTTTTGAAGCCTCTCAAGGCAGTTTGTTCCAGCTCCCTTTAAAACATGCAACTTAAAATAATTGATATTTTACCCTCTTCTTTAGCCACAAAAGTTTCAAGCCAAACTTCTCTTTCTGTGAAGGATCGTGTATTGTAACCTCCCCTAGCTTTTGCAGAGAGCCCAGAGAAGTGCTCAGTTTATGCTTACCACAGTTTGCCTCATCTGATCTGTCCTTACAGTCAAAGCTTCCATCACACTGCCAGTGCTGGTGGATGCACTCGCCACTCCCACAATGGAACTCCAATGGAGAGCATGGATTGGTTTTCTTGGCTCCCTGCTGGATCCCACAGAACTCAGGTGATTCATCAGATTCATCTTTACAGTCTGCTTCATTGTCGCAGGCCCAGAACTTGGGAATGCACTCTGAGCTGTTGCAATGAAACATTTCAGGATTGCAAGTTGGGGCACGACATTTTAATTCATCACTGCTATCGCCACAGTCATCATCTTCATCACAGACAAAAGCAAAAGCAATACAATTCCCATTTTGGCATTGGAATTGATTATCTGTACAACGTTTAGGAGCTAAAAAGGCAGAAGACAAGATTATCAGTCAGAATCTACATCTACAATGGGATGCAAACATTACAAATGGGTTATTAATTTCTCTTTAACAGGACACCATCCATATATGTTTTATGCTAAACAACTGAGAGGCCTTTTTCTTGAAGTGCACACCATTTTTCACTGATTCAAAACTGTCGTCCTGTTTTTCTTTTACCTGTCCAAGATAGATTGGAGCAGATGATTGCAAAAACCTTGAAGTCTCCACTAATAAATATGGCAGAGGGCAATAAGTAACCTTTTATTTTCTATGCTCTAAAATGCAAGATTGATGGAATTTGAAAACCAAAGTCTATCAGACACAATAGGGCACATTCTCTCTTATCTTTAAAAGTAATAGAATTCCAAATCTCCATTCCTATTGTTTTTACTATAATTAACATAGCATCCTTCATTAAATGTGACAGTAGTATGGCACCATCTGCTTTTATGATGCCATTATGACACAATCCCTCCATCACTAAGTCATGCAGCCCTGACTTACGGCAGTTGTCTTCATCTGAGCCATTTTCACAATCCACTTCCAAGTCACACCGCCAGGACATATCAATACAACGATTGATGCGACCGCCACAGCTGAACTGGGTTGAACTGCAAGTCACAGATTCTGAAAAGATACATACAACCCTGATTGTATTACACTGTATTCCATAGCCTTATGGTACTAATTAGCCTCAGCAAAGAGAACCCTTAGTCTTAGGGTTGTTGTTCACTGGGCAAAGAGCCTGGGGGAGATAGCACAAGTTCCGGCATGAGAAAAAATATGGAAGTCAGTCAGATGAGCAATGAGTCCCTGCACATGCTCTCAGTTAGCAAGTATAGCACTATATAGGAAGTATAGTGAGTAAGGAAGAGGACCTTGATGTCATTCTGCAGAAATGCAGAAACTGTTACCTAGGCAAAAGAGGCGGCAGCATTTTTTAGTCACAAAACAAGGTAACGTTTGGAAGTGGCTCAACACTTGCCTAATTCACTGAACTATGAGAAGGTGGAGGAACTGCAGAATCATTTACAAGATTGTTTATTTCCTGGTCTGGTCTACCTAATGGATAGGCATAGAAACTCAGCTCTCCTGACATGAAACAGTGTGGCTGATCTTAGAGGCAATAATCTTCCTTTCAATACCATTGCCACCATGCCTCCCTCCAATTTTTCCCTTCAAGAACTTTAAATCATATTACAAAGTTCCAGGTCCTTCCATCCTACCTTCTGAGAAGGGTGCCCTTGCATTTGGGAGAAGATGTCACTATCCCACTCTATTATGCTTTGCTCAAAGATATTCTCTATTAAGACGTAATCACATTGGTTCTCTACCTCTGAATCTTAAACGTCATCTATTCAATCAGCTGGATAACAAGCTGCAGCTGAAAACTCTTGGCTGCAGGCTTGGGAAATGTCAGTAAAATCTGAAATCTGTACAATGAATACATTTTTGATGTACCTGGATATTTTAATCAAATTATGAATACAATAAAGGACTTGGAACTTCATCTCTTTCACTATAAAGGTCAGGATTAATGATGCAGGGAAATTTAGTCTAATATGCTGCCTACGTTCAAGATCAGCTACAAGTTTCAAGATGGCTTCATTTCAAATACTTTAAAGAGCAGTGTGGAAGGTAGGCTAATAGTTTTAAACATTGCAGTCATTTACGTAAAACAAATTTTGCCACATCATCATGATCTGCTAGCATTCACAGAATTTTAAAAAATGACAAAGCTATTTCAAGTCTGTCCTCAGCATACATAAAAAAACATTATGGTTTCTTTTCTGTTTTACAAAAAGTCCCTCCTCTCCAAAGTCTTTTTGAAGGAGTGAACTCCCATGTCATGAGACACGATGAAGCTAACAGGGGTAAACCTCATTTTTTGTTTTTAGTTGTTCCACTTCTCCTGGCAGTAACCTTCTATCCCTCCTTGAAACAAGCATCTTCTTCTTTGGGAAGAATGCATTTTATGGTCCATAGGAACTTGGACAACATTAGGAGGAGGGCAGATTATAATTGGTAAAATACCGGCTGAATGCACACATTACAGTAAGCCAATATGTAACTTACCTATTTTTGATTTAACATGTTGTGTGAATTCACTTTGATCAACTCACTAGTTTACTGCTTAGTACAGGGGTTTCAAACTCAATTTCATTAAGGGCCACATCAGCATTACATTATGGTTGCTCTCAAAGGGCCAGGTGGGTGTGGCCAGGTAGGCGTGGTAGGGTGGGCATGGCTAGGTTGATGTGGCTGGCTCAATATCACTCACGCCTGTGCAGGGCCAGGCAAGGCTGTGTGGAAGGATCCAGAGGTCTTCAGCGGAGGAATACAAGAACAAGACAAGCGCCAAAGCCTCGCCATCCCCCAGATGCAAGGACAAAAATCCCCCCACCCCAAGCTGGGCAGCAGACAGGATCTGGCTTGTAGGACGAAAGGCAGGCAAGTTGGGAACACGGGGCGGCACAAGACAAGCATCAGCGGCGGTTACCATGTCCGCCACATGGCAGGCCAGAGTGGGGAATGTGGCACTCACGGTGGATGGGGAGACAGGAGCGTGGGGTGGCATGAGCCAAGCGTTGGCAGTGATTGGCTCCAGGTTGCCCTCTCCACCACGTGGCAGGGCTGGAGAGGGGAACAGGGCACTCACAGCGAACAGGGAGACAGGAGCACAGGGCAGCTGTTTCTGATGCCTGGGGGTGCCAGCAGGTGCTTGCTTGCAGCTGGAGAGGGTGCCATGGGGAGGGGGGGTTGAATGGTGCTGGGGCGCAGTGGGCGGGCAGCCGAACTGCCCATTTGGTTTTAGGCCAAAGGCCATCCACAGAGGCAATGGCAGTGGGGAGGGGTCAAAATGGGTAGCCCTCGCTCACTGCTGCCTTCCCATTGCCTGTGATGGACTCCCATTTTCACCCCCATCCCTGTTGCAGTTTGTGTAATTTGGCTGCTTCCCCACCACCATGCCCCAGCACTATTTGACCTCCCAGGCACCCTCCCCAGCCACGCACAAGCACCGATACCCTGCTGGGGCCTCCAGAAATCAGAAACAGCACAGGGCAGGAACGTGGGATGGCACCAGATATCTGTGGATATGGATGGCTGTGCCCCACAGAATACTACGGCTTGAGCAGAGAGGCGGCTTGTCCTTCACTATTTCCGAAGCAGCCCTGCAGGCTACATCTAACAACATTGCAGACCGGATCTGGTCTGCAGGCCGTGTGTTTGACATGTCTGGTTTACTCTATTGAGGAATCATAGCTAGCTGTGGTTTATTTTGAACAGCTTAGTTAGCAAAGGCCTCTACAAAAGATAATAGAGATCCAGAGCATATTCTTGTAGGCACAGGCACTTGAAGACTGTCCCTTCAATGTGTGGCTTTTGGGGAGATTGGAAGAGGAAAATTTGCTCAAAATTAGCATTAGCAACTTACTGCAGACATCGAGGGATTCATCAGAACCATCCTGGCATTCAGGGTTGCCATCGCAGATCCATTTGTAAGGGATGCAATATCCATTTCTGCATTGAAATTCATTTCTTCCACACTTATCCCGCTCTGCAAAAATTTCATTAAACATTAGAAAGAGAAACCATCACATTCTGACTTCAGTCCTCACCTGCATGTGGAGAATTTCTTAACTGTAAATTGAACAAACTTATTTGTAAGATATTTATCAGTACCTTCACTACAGGCTATGAATCCAAGTTCTATTTTATATATAACTATACACACAACTTTTAAAAGTAATCCTAAGTGCACATGCTTCTGTTTCCAACTCCATGAAGGTAAGAGACATGCAGACAAGAGACTGAAGATCTTACCAGAGATTTATATAGAATTATATATTTCTGATTGTACCCACAAGCAAACTGATAGAGAGCAAGGTGAGTTGAGACAATAACAGTGGGGAGATCTATCTGATACAACTGGAAGAAGAACTGTACTCGCTGATATAGTGCACTCTTTACATATGGAAATTGAATCTCCTGAATGTCTAGGTTGGCCAGGAAAAGCTACATCTGAAACTCTGGGCAATAGGTACCCATAAGGATTGCCGATGTGGCCCAATGACCCAGTTTAAAGCTGTGGCTTGTGATGAGGCTGCCATTTGGGCTTCTACATGAAGCCATGAAGCATTGAGAGCAGCTTTCATTTCAATGAAGCTACACCCTCCTTTCTCTGGCAGCTATGCTACCCAGCAGTTCTATCCCAACTGTATTTTGTAGAGTTTTGAAGTCTGAAAACTGGAGAGCTGCTTTCTTAGTTGCTGAAGTATGCCTGTTTATAATGACCGAGTTTGGCTAGAAGTATCTTCAACAGGATCAGAAGCTCCAGAGTCTTCTTTAATGCCCGGGCTGACCCCTTGAATGTGCTAAATTCAAATAAGACACCACCTTCCCAGAAACCTTCAATATGAAACAGAACAGAGAACTGGAGGTATTGTAAGCTATTCTCCCAACAGAGCTTTCCAAGCAATTATTAGGGCTTAACAAAACTCCAGCAATCATGTATTAAGGCTGGGAAAAGCTGCAGATTCAAAAACAGTTCATCCTTCAAAATTGGATACTTACATAGCTACATGAACCACTATTTTATAGTCTGGCCTATAAACAACTCTCTGGAGCTATTGTAAATGAGCCTGGCCTGCATTATCCAATATCAATTTACGGCTTCCATAAACCATTATCTCCCAAATTCAAACCATAGCCTCACAAAATACTCTAGCCTCTTATATGTATTTATTTTATAAAGGGCATTCTGGAATGATGAGTTTGCAGTTGCTCATTACCAAAGGATGGCACTAACCAGGAACCTATTTCTACTGTAAGACACACACCCATGTCCTGTTTTCCTGGCCAGACTAAAATGATTAATCCAATAATTCAGATTAATTCAGTTCTGTAGTGAAGTGCACACTGGAGTTGGCGAATTTCAACTACCTATTCTGGCTTCAGAGATGTCAACAGATCAACAAATCACATCACATTCAACTGCAGCTTACTGGGGAGCACTTGCCTTCAATTCAGTATGTTTGGGAGGCTAACAAGCTTAGCAGCAATGCATCTTGCCCAGTCTAGCACATGGTGGAATTGTAAAGCAGTTCCACCAAGTAAATGGCCAGAGGATTTTGTAATTGGGGCAGCATCACACCTATCCTCCTGGCAATGCAGTGTGCACAAGTCAGGAGTTACACTCTTATGGAAGATTTTTGTCAGGAGGAAGAATTTCGCCTGCACACACTTTGCATTCCCTTCATATATTCTGGGCAGATCAGATAGACCACCATACTTGTCATTCTTTACACATGGTTATTTTCTCCTTTCCTCTCTTGACTAGAATTGTGCTTATTCATAAGGCAGAAATATTCCTTGGAGATTGAAAAATATGATCCTTTTCTAGACCTACCTGTCAAGCTCTTCTACCCAAATTACACTGCTTCAATCTTGAGTTCTAATTTTACTCTAGGACACCTTTCTCTAATCCACAAGTGTAAAACTTGATCATGTCATGTGACGTATCGTGACATTTGTGGATGTCGTCTTTGCGGAGCCAGGCTGGGCATGGCCTCCACGCGACACATCCAGCCCTTGGGCTGCCAGTTTGATACCCCTGCTCTAATCTAATGCTTCCACATAGGCTGGGAATTCTGGAGCTTGCAACCCCAACACATAAAGGCTATTATTGAATGCCAAATTTTGCCAACAGTTTCCTGATATTACAGCTTGCCAAAGCAAGATTCATGTTAGTTTGTTGTGGTAAAATAATATCATCTATAGCAGGGCTGTCAAACTTGAGGCCCGTGGGTCGGATGCTTCATACGCTGGCCACGCCCATGCCAATTTAGTGAAGGGGGAAAAGTCATTATATGTCATGTGATGACGTGAGTTTGACACCCCTGATCTTTGCTATCCAAAAACAGATATATTAGGCAAGAAAAGATTTCCTTCAATTATTAACAGCTATGAGGCAGAAAGTACAGTAGTTCTTTTTTATCTTTAAATATAGCAAACTTGGAGAGTGTGCCTATTTGCAAATAAGCACAGAAACAAAGTGACATCTTTGCTTGTCTATTTATTAATGCACTTTGGAAAGATTTGTGATAAAAATTGGGGGCAACTTTAAATAAGGAGACATTTGAGGAAAAGATCCCATTTCTTATTTTCAAATCCTCCCCATCAAAATGTTTTGTCATACCTAGCAGATACCCTGTTTTTATGTAGAGAAGTCTAAACTGCACCAATGCAGGGAAGGAGTCTTGAAAAGAGGAAGGTAGTCATCTAACCAGGCATTTGCAATGGGATGACAGAAACCAGTGAAAAATGGATGCCTAACACCAAAGAAGCTCAGCTAGGGAGTCTTCCTTCTTTAGCCTGACATTACTGAAAAGAGCTATGAGATGTTCTTCACAAGCCAATAGGAAATGAAAATGGCACCTCAGAGTGAGATGAAGTCAATGATTGCCTCCAAAGGGAAAAGTTATGGACTATGGAGCCATTCTTATTTCCCACCAACCTTCCACTTCCTAATGGAGTCCTAATAAGTATGCTCATCTCTATAGGACTCTTCCCTTACACTCCCATAAATAGCTACACTTCCAAAGCAGCAATATTTAGTAAATATGCACTGGTTTTCACCTTTAAACATTAATGAACTGAAGTTCCAAAAGTTGCATTTCGGGCATAAATATATACCAAAGGTACCTTATAAGGAAGTCAAAAGTCAGAAATTATACCTTTATTCTCCCCTCCCGGGTCTGCCAGGTTTTTGCAATTCAGGGAAGGAAACTGACACACCTGTCCTGCCACCAGTTCTTTTGAAAAGGATCTCCACTTAGCAGTGCATGCTTACTGCCAGGTCTGCCCTACCTACGTTCCTGTTTTCAGTCATCTCCTGAGAAAGAAGTCCAGTCCGCCACACCTCAACTTAGAGCTCCACCCAAATACCTAAATCTCAGCCAGATTCTGAAAATCTTGAAGGCTCAAAGTGCCAATGATTCTTAAGAGGATTTGTATTGTAACAAACATGTGCTTGTTGTTGAGTAAGTTAAAATACCCTATCACTATTTGCCTTTTTAAGGAAAAGTTAAACAATCCACCTTGGATCTTTACCTGATCCTTCAAGATTACTCAAGAGAAGCCTTATCGTTTAACTGAAGAGCAAAGGGAAGCAAACCGCCTCCTAATTACGATCGGCCCGTAAAGGAAGCGCCCCGCTGACTCTCCCCCTCTCCCGTGAACTGCGATTCTACGAAGCGTCTGGGACCAAGCAGGGCTGCCACTTAATTAATGGCACGAAAGAAACTCGTGGTGGGAGGGCCTGGCGCGTGAGCTCATCTCTCCCGTTCAAGTTGAAGGGCGGAGTAACTAGCAGAGAGAAGAGTTCTGCCACCTTGAATGAGATTCCAAAGCGGCAGCTAGTTGGGAATGGGGTGGGCCAAAATCCAAAGGGCGAGAGGTTTATGGCCATTTTCTGTAAAAAGTGAACTATGCAATGCATTGAAAAAAGAAAACCCGCGCAGTACCCTCCAACTTGGGAATCCAGTTACTTCATTTTATACCTGGTGCCTAGGGACGAATTCGAACTAAATTATTAATGAGCCCCGGAAGGGAGTTGTAGTGACGCGAGTTCTAGAAGTTAACCCAAGACACGCGGAGAGGGGAAAGGGGGATAATTTTGAAAGCTTTCCTAACGAAAGGAGGACTTTCATTAAGTCCCTTCGGCCCGAGACTCAGGTACCAGGTTGTAATGGGGGAGGGGGAATAGAGGTTGAAGGATTTGGATTTTCTGAGCACCTCCTTCCCACCAATTCTCCTTTACTCCCCACGCTTTGACTTCTTAGCTGCCAAACGAAACGTCCGCTGGCTCCTCTTGTCTTGCTCCTCGCTTCTCCCCTCGACATTTGAAAAGCTAGTTAAATTTCAACTCCTTGCCCGCGCTCTCTTACCATTTGTGGAGACTCGGCTGAGGATACCCAACAGCATTAAGGCAAACAATGAAGTTTCCAATCCACCTGGGCTCATGGTTCGCTCCTGGTGCCCTCCTTTCTCTACTCTGACTTCGGCTGCGCCTGGGTGACTAGTACACAAAACGCAGAATCCGGGCAGGTGCCAGGCACTCACCATTCACGAACACACGCGGTTCATTTGCCCGATTTCTTCGCGCTCCTCCTCAAGACAAGCGGGAGGCGGGGCTTCCAGTGGGGTGATTTTCAAACCTCCCCATATTATTGCGAGGAGGCGGCGTTCCAAACGCACGATGTGACGTCTTCGCGTTTAACCCCGCCCGGGCCGGGGTTTAGGATGCTGTTGGCTTGACATCACAAAAGTCTGTGAAATTCGTGGAAGTGCGCGCGCGTTGTAGGAGTAAGTCCGTTGGCTTAAAAAGTGAAACAAAACAGCAAAAAAGCATTTCATACGGTTGTTTCCACTTTTTGTGAAAAAGTTATGGTCGTCTCTTCCTGAAAAAAGGACTTGCTTCTGTGCCAGGTCCTCAAAGCCCTGCACAGCCTAATCGCGCGCCCTGAGCCTGACTGGTTTACGGCCAGACAAGGCCGGCGGGTGTGGCCCTTAGTCCAATGCTGAGCTGCTTGCGCCAGACAGCCCCTTGCGATCAATTTTGCAGGCTCGCTCACTGCATACCCTTGCCACTACCTGGACTTTTTTTTTCCGGTGAAAATGGCTTGACTGAAATCTAATTACTATTCCACTTCATTTTACCCAGAATAGTACCCATGCCACCTGTATGTGTGCACAGTTAGAATGATCATTTTCCTGTCCCTCTTGAAAAACTATTAATTATACTATATTTATACACAGCTGGGTACTGTCAGATTTTGATTTCAAAATGTCAGCCCAGGCAGAGTGTAATATTACAAAACTTAACTGTGATTTTTAATAAGAGTTACATGCAACTAACTAGAGTCTACACAAATAGGTGTTCCAATGAAATCAGAATTCCATTACAGACCAGATAAGGAATGTTCAGGGGCTTTGGGAGAGATTACCAAGGATGGGGTCTGCCCTATGTAGGACTCAAAGTGTATCGCCTGCTGTGCCCATTTCACCTTTACAAGTCAGGTTTGCAGTATAGAGTTCTCAGAATGTAGGGGAAATAAAGTCAATTCTACATATTAACATTAATCCCTTTTTGAGTTTTATAAGCCAAAATCAAGGTTTATCTTGGACCCAGAAATATTAGTTGTCATAAGATCTGACCACCTATCTATATTCATTTTCATAAAGAAAGTGGTAAAAAAAATAAAGGAATAACCAAAAAGAAATTTCAGGTGTTCATTTATCACCTGATAATTGCAAAACAGTGTATCTTAACATTGTTTCATTATATTAATATTAGATTGCATCGTATGTTATTCAACAAGAATCTGGAAAGCTTCAAAAAATGGGACGAGCACGTGCTATCTATGCCACCTTGAGTTCCTGATCAAAAGGTGCTATATAGATATCTTTCCAGAATTATTACCATTTAATATCTTTTCCAAGTTTGGAACTGTTCTGTTTGTTTTAGTAGTATAACATAGAATATCAAGAGTAATGTTTCTCAATCTTAGCAACTTTAAGGCTGCTAGGAAATTCTGGGAGTTGAAATCCACACATCTCAAAGTTGCCAAGGCTGAGAAACCTTGATCTAGAGCAGGGGTGTCAAACAGGATTTCTTGGTGGGCTGGATCAGCATTGTAGTTGTCCTCCGCGGACCAGCTGGGACGGGGGGAGACAGGACAGACACCTGCAGCATCCTGCCAGCCAAAATGTGGCACGGGGGAGGGTGCAGGCCTCCCGCTCCCCATTTTTGCTAACAGAGGCACCATGGGCTGTTCCTTTGCTATTTCCAGGCCAGCCCCATGGGCCAGATCTAAGCACCTCGTGAGCTGGATCCGGCCCAGGGGTCTTGAGTTTGAAACCCCTGACCTAGAGGCTCAGGCATGAATGTTCAGTACAACATTCATAAACAAAAATAAAATAGCATATAGTGTTCAATTTAGAGGCCCATCCAGATTTGTATTACTCTGTACTAAATAAGATAAACAAGCATGTTTTCAAATTAAACCAGGTCTTTACTCTGCAGAAATATCTTTACCTCCTGAAGTTCTTTTTCTGTTGGCAACATTATTCTTTAGCTGAAAGGATTATATATGAACCAGATACCCAGTCTGCTGGAAGGTATCACTGGATGAGGACCCAGAACCAGAGGTGGTATTCAGCAGGTTC
>AZIM01001956.1:402229-413375 GCA_000516915.1 Ophiophagus hannah | reverse complement strand
GATGGAAACTAATCAAGGAGAGAACCAACCCAGAATTAAGGACAAAATTTCTTGACAGGATAATTAATCAGTGGAATGGCTTTCCTCCAGAAGTTGTGGTTGCTCCAACACTGGCATTTTTTAAGAAGAGAGTGGACAATCATTTGTCTGAAATAATATAGTGGTTTACTACCGAAGCAAGAGGTTGGAGTCCAACTCTGTTATTCTATTATTCTGTTATACTTTTTATCCATTAGAACAGGGGTGTCAAACTGGCAGCCCATGGGCCAGATGCATCACTCATAGGCCATGCCCACTCCACCTCTGCAAAGGGGAAAAACATTGCAAAACGTCACGTGACAGCAACATGACATGGGGAGTTTGACACCTGTGCATTTGAGCAATGTTTTTCAACCTCAAGAACTTTAAAATGTGTGGACTTCAACTCCCAGAATTCCCTGGCAAGCATGCATGCTGGGTAATTCTAGGAATTGAAGTCCACACATCCTAAAGTTATTGAGGTTGAGAAATACTGTTTTAAGGTGTTTAGAAACTGAAATTAGTTCTAAATGCAGCTCCAAGAACAGTGGTTCAAGTTTCCTTGTAGGATCATATTGTAGGCATTGCAGTGATAAATGCTTTGTTTCCAGGTATATTTGAAATGGTTACAATAATCTTTAGTGCTCCAAGGCGATCCTGCCATGCCCAGAGAAACCTTTTTCGGTGTCTTAAATACGGTGGAAACCAAGTTGATAAAGGTAAGAAAAGGGGTGTTTCAGCACTTACAGGCCAATTTGGCACTTTGTTTTATGTATATTGTTCTCAACAACTCTGAGTGCTATGTTATTACTATGAAAGGAATTGCTGCTCAAATAAACAAACATGTGTTTTGTCGCTGTTTACAATCACAAAGCCACAAAACATTCATCTACCTAACTTTAGTAGTATATGTCATAGTAAGCATTGACAGTACAATTACATGAACAAAGCATTAATTTCTGCTTGCTTATTATGTATTGTTGTTTTGAATAATTTCTAAAAACTGAATTTGTCTTTTAACTTACAAAGTTTAGCTCTTTATATGTATATATAAAAGGATGCTTTTGTAAATGCCTAAATTGTCTCTCTTCTCTCTCTCTCTTCTCTCTCTCTCATAACTGAATATATTAATGGCACATAATATATCACTCTTATCTAACACATCTGGGCCTGAAGAAAAGGGTTTCCATCTTAAAAAAATGTGTACTGAAAGTTTCCAGAAATACTGACTTATATCTCCATCTATCATGCACAATAACTATGATACCATACAATCAAACTAATTTGGGAGTTTTACAACCAATTGATAGAAAATAACTTCAAGAGTATAGTACTTTTCCAGATAGCATATCATTGGCTGGTTGTTAGGTTCCCGAGTCAAGATATGCAATTCTATAAAATATATTGTTGATAAATGATTGGGATGGCTTGAAAAAGAAATGAGTGCACTATTGAATCTCAGTTGTATACAAAGGTCTCAATAACTCACCATTTGTTTGAACATGTTTTGGTGACTATGCTTCCCTTCTATTTTGTGGATAATGGATCATAAATAATATGGTGCAATCTGTTCTATTAGTTTGATAAAGATTTGGTTATCTAATATGCCAACTCAATGAATTTACTCAAATTAATATGTTAATTTGTTTTGGTCAATAAAATGATTTTTTTTAATCAAACCAGACTTTTTTTATTACAAACCAAAGGATTACAGCACAACTTTAAAATCCAATCAACCTGATTCAGTTTTTTTAATTGATCCTACTTTAATATTAAGTATGGGGGGGCACAGTGATTATGACAGGGTTCATCTAAATTTTGTAAAAATGCGGTAGGTGAAAACTATAACACAAAAAGATTTTTGAGTGTTAGGACTAAGCTAAGTCATACTGAATTTTTTTTCATTGATGTTAGTGGATTTTATTTTATATACCAGACTTATATACCACTTCGCAGTGCTTTACAGCCCTCTCTAAGTGGTTNNNAGAGTCAGCATATTGCCCTCCAACAATCTAGGTCCTCATTTGACTAACCTTGGAAGGATGAAAGGCTGAATCAATCTTGAGCCTGGTGAGATTCGAACTGCCAAATTGCAGGCTGCCAGCCATCAACAGAAGTAGCCTACTGTACTCTAACCATTCTAACCACTACACCACCACAGCTCCTAATACATCTATTCTACATAAGATCTAGCCAGAACTGTGGCTTTCTATATTTCAATGACTTAATCTGATATACAATTAGCAAAAACCCCTTCAAAACCATTTTTTCCACTAACATTTCAAATCCCCCTGGTATTTTTATTTAATTTTGGGCAGAAAATGTAAATATATGCTTGATCAGTTCTCTTTGCAACCCTGTAATTGTTGCATCTTTAAATCAACATTAACTTGTTCCTTAGAAGAATGTAATCACTTCCATGTGATCAATATACAGACAATGATGATTTCAGGAGAAGCAAGACTTCATCAACATTGCTGAGTCTAAAGAATTACGATCAATTAAAAATGAACCAGGCAGGAGGCATAAATCCAGTTGATATAGAAATAACACAAGGCATTTTAATTTCTAATACCGTACCTCAATGGCTGACAATATAGTGCTATGTCAAAATAATGCAGCTATACAGAAAGTGAAAGACATGCTTATTCAATCATTCTAAATGTAGGCCATTCATAAATATCTACAGATCTGTTGTTACCATGCATCATGGATTCACATGTATATGCCAAGTCTAGAGAAAACAATATTTTCTAAAAGTATGTCATACAAATAGCAAATTCCTGCAGTGTACTACAGTGAAATAGAGATTGTCTTTGTCTGTTCTTATCATGGAAGATTATTTTTTCATAGTATTCTTAAAGTCTGAAATTATAGACTTTAATTTTAATATACATGTTCCTGGGAATGTGTGAAAAGCTGGCATTATATAGGAAATCTATAGAATATGTGATGCTTTTTGGTGAAGTATGACATGTCTGTGTTATTTTAATATGCTATATACTTTCACATATCATATACAATACCTAGGCATTATGAAAAATGACAAGAACCATTTAGGTACAGTATGAAAAGAGAGTCATGAAAAGGGTTAGGGCTAAGGTTAGGGTTGCCCTACCTCTAACCCTAATATTTAGCCCTAACCATAACCCACACCCTAACTCTAGCCCTAACCCACATCCTAATCCTACATCTAATCCTAACCCTAGCTCTAAACCTTTATTGAAAAGTTGTACAAGTAGTCCTCAAGTTACGAGCACAATTGAGCCCCAGATTTATGCTGCTAAGTGAAACATTTGTTGGGGAGTTTGTCCCATTTTATGTCTTTTCTTGCTGTAGTTGTTAAGTAAATCATTGCATTTGTTAAGTTAGTAACATAACCGTGAATATGGCTTAAGTGAATCTGGCTTCTCCACTGAGTTTCCTTCTCAGAAGGCCGCAAAAGGGGATCGTATGACCCTGGGACACGGCAACTGTTATAAATATGAGGCAGTTGTCAAGCATCTGAATTTTGATCACATGACCATGGGGATATTGCAGCAGTTGTCAATGTGTAAAATGGTCATTAGGCTCTTTTTTCAGTGCATTGTACATCTTTGAACAGTCACTAAATGAACTGTTGTATGTCAAGGACTACCTGTACGTGAAAATGATAGAAGAAATGGAAAAAAAAGCAAATATCGGACTTTCTTGCCAGAAAAAAAGGGAGAAAGACATTAATTTGTTGCAAAAATGTTAATTTATTGCAACAAGGAAGACTAGAATAGTGTTTTAGTGGGAGTATTTTATATTTTGTTGGTTTGCCTTTTGCATAGAATGCTTAGGAAATGAGTGACATATTAAGCATTTTATTCTTTGACATCCCATTTTTGGCATTCTATAGATTTCCTAGGCATTCTATAAAATGCCTAATTTCACACATTGATGGTATCATATACATGGTTACAAATCCTGAGATAGAGAGAGAGGGGGGGGAGGGGAGGGAGAAAATCTGATTACAATATGCTGCTGATTAGGGAAAGATGTACTTCAAAAAATATTTGGAAGAAGTGCTTTGGCTGTTTGCATGAGACTGGAGCCTAAATAGTTTTCCTGACCATGATGCTTCTTTTTTCCCCAACTTCTATGTTATCTGTTTTTAAAGAGCCAAGTTACACATGCATATGACAATCCATACTTTGCAAAAATATAAGAGGGAGAGAATTTTACTTCTTGGCAGCTAATTTTAGCAATTATTCTTCATCAGGACATTATTTTCTGTTTTGAAGATCATTAACAAATCATGGATGTGGCCATACCTCAATGGATGTGACATTTACTTATTTAACTATAGCTTCAGCTTCATAAAAGAGAGAGGTAGGTGAATGGATGATATCTTCGTCATCTGGAAATTAATTTTAGAAACTGAATAAAATATGTAGGAAGCTGAGCAAGTCAGATCTCAGCATTTAGTATAGTATAAAGTATGATAAACAGTCAAACCATTTCATGAAATTAGTGATGTCAAAAGAAAGCAATGATTTTCAGTGGTAGCTCGGTACTCATCCTTAATTGGTTTCTGGAGGCATGGTGAGTACCAAAAACAATGAGTACAAAACAAAATTTTCCTATAAGGAATAATGTAGTGAACTGTAAGTCTTCCAACACCAACAAATTCTAGTTTGTGCATTTAATAGGAAACCAACGATGAGTACTGGGACAAAGTTTTCACATAAAAATGCAGTGAGTATCAAATATGATGGGTTTTAAAGCAGTTGATTACCAAGGTACCACTGTACAAACTATCTTCTATAGAAAATTCACAAACAGTTCTTTATTGAGGCATAATATTGTGAGTCCCATTTTAGAAAAATAAGAGACTACTCTCCTATAAACAGTTTCTAAGATGTACCAGGAGTATTCTGGAATGATCACAAACCAATTCCCAGTTAGAGGATGCTTTCAACTTCTAAATCATCACTACTTTGAATGTCAGCAAATGCTATGGAAACATGTTTGAGAACATGAACAGGAGGATTAAATTATGTGTTTTGACATGCAGTCATGTCAAATGGATTATGTTGAAAAATAAAACAAATTAAACCTACTCCAGGACAATGTAGGCTGAACAGAAATCTATTTTCTTCCATTGGAAGATATAAGAGTATAAAGAATATGACGATAAGGATTACAAGTGATTTTTGTGCTAATTTTATTTTATCACAAGGAAATCCAGGACATAGAGCCATCATTATACTGCCTTGAGGATATGGCTACATTTTCCCCCTTATGTCTAGTGAAACTGTATTTGCAAGGTAATGAGGTAGTTGGAAAGGTGTCATTTATTAGGTTGTACAACGTGTGACAACAAGAACTCCATTATGATCTCTAAGCATTAAAATAAATTTAGAGGGTAAACCTCTTGAAGGCAAATTAGGATAGGAGCATATTTGAAGAATCAGAGGGTGGAACTCCTCTAATGGACTTTTCTTTTGAAAAAACTGATCTTATTCTAATTCTGCACTGTAGAACAAGACAAACTTAGACTTTTTTAGACTTAAAATAACTTTATTGTCACTTTAAAAATACACTAATCAGCATACATTAAAATGAAATTTTGTTGCATATAGCTCTCAAAGGGATACCACCTGCAATATACACTACATAAATATGACAAAATAAATAAATAAATACAAAATTAGGCATATACCCACATATATTATATGACACAGAGAAACAACACATTATCAGCCGTCTGATGTACACCTCAACCAGGAAACCGAAGTTATGAATGCTAATATTATTTTTATTTTAAAGTTACAGGAACAGAATCTGGAAAGTATGAATGTGCTTCTCCCCTCCCTCCCTTTATTTCACGAGAACTGAGGAAGGTCAAGTCTGAGATGTTTTTGCAAATTACATTTCTTCCTTGGATTCAAATGTCTTTTGTCTGACCATTGTCTTAGTTGTGACTTGTCCTCCATTCTCCAAGGTCACTCTTACAGCCAATTATATTATTGCTAGTGGGGTACTGTAGCAGAATCCGAAATACCTGTCAAAATAATGGTTCACCTCCATTTATATCTAACATAATTCAGTAGGGTTACCCCGAGTCTCTATGCCACACTTCAACTTTCCTCTCTCCTGCAATCTGCTCTGTAAGGCTCCTCCTGTAATTGTTGTGTGTCCTCCACCACTTTTTGAGGGAGACATCCCATCATACATGTTACCCAGAGAATCAGGAATATCCTCTAGATTCTTTTCTTCTCTGTCATTCTGCCACATCCTTGTGAGATTGGTAATCTCAACATGTTTCCTTCCTGCATTTACACCCCTGCAGAACTCAAGTTCGGGCTTATGATTGACTAACTAACTACCATTGTGCTCTTCTTCACATATTTCCTGTAACAAACTTTCTTTCTGCTAATGTTACAGGCAGCTGCTTCAGTAGTCCTTGCTTAGGTGACATTCCCAGATCCCAAAAACACACACAGATTGCTTCCTTGCACAGTACCCATGTAAGGCTTTCTCTAATATAGGGAACTTTTTATGCAGGTTCTCCAATAGCATCATCATCATTCATGTAGAATCAAAAAATGATAATTTAATGCAAATGAACCTGAAATTATTCTTTGATTCATAAATTCAAAGAGCATTTGGAAAAGAAATAAGTTAATAGATTTTATTTAATGATGTCATCCAAATCCTATTTCCCTTCAAACCCACATTCTCTTATATTCCTGGGATGAACATCTGGAAAATGAATAGACAAAATATGGAACATTTTTTTTCAGATATTTTGGTATTTGGCTTTATTTTTAAAAGTGGAACTTGGAAAATCTATAATTAGTTTAAATACATTAAAAATGTTAAAACTCTGATGTATATCTACAGTGTTCATACTCACTGACAAAGTTCCTGTTTTCCATCCACATTTTTGACAGACAAGTAGGCATAAATGAGTTGTGAAATATGACACATTAACAGTTGGCAGTCAATTATATTCTTTTTGTGAAACAGCAGCTGAAAAAAGTAATATTTGAGCCTGTGATGCTGCTGCATTTTTCCTTGTCGAAAATATAAGCTCATCCTTGATTCCATATTTGACATTTTGAACATTGTTCTCATTTTAGAAGCTTGCATCTTACCATTTTGAACCAAGTGATTAAAAGGCAACCTACAAATAGCAATTCTTGTAGTCTCAGGAAGAATACAGGAGAAGTCAAGAGGGTAGCTGTGGTGTAATTGTTTGAGGAATGCAATGTTTCAGCTCAGTTTGCACAATTAAACCAGAGCACTTGAAGATCTCAAGCGATTAATTGGAGGTAAGAGCCAATTTGCACATTGAACAGTACAATATAACCATGGACTTTTCTGGGTCGAATAATTTCCGACTCTAAACTCTATAATCTGATAGCCAGTTTCATTATTCAGAGAATTATTTTACAATTAGAATTATTTTTATGTATGAGAGTTTAGAATTTAGACCCTCCCTTCCTTCCACCAAAATCTGAACTGAGTAGGATTTCTTGGACATAAATTCCATCACAATTAGTTGGATTATTTAGGGAGATCAAGGAAGTGTCTAAAGCCAGATCAGTTGGATGGAATCATTCAAAGGCTTGGCTTTAAATACAAATTTGGAAGTAAGTGACTTTAAAGCAACAATAATTGATTAGGGCAGGACAGTTAAATTCTATTACTTTGACTTACCCATCTGTGAATTACTTCCTTTGCAAGCTAGACAGCCCATTGATCCCAATGCCAGTTTCTATAGTAGTCAGTACTGGTTGAATATGCTTCTTGATTCCTTTGCCATGCAAAATGAGTAGCTCTGTGAAGTGATAAGATACATTTCTGTTCAGCTCATTCATCATCAAAAGGGTATTTAACTTAATTCCAAGTGTATCACTCCATTTTCTCCTCTGTTGCATTCCTTTCACTGTAATCACTGCAGTAATATGCAGAACTGTATATATAAAGGGAAAGAAGCAAAATCAGAAGACAAATTAAACCACAGATAGAATGATACTTTTAAGCAGGTAGCTAATTATTGTCTTATTGTTCAGCCTGCACATGTCTAACCATATCAGTGGCCATATTGTTGTAGTTGTGTAAAGAGGACAAGCTGCATTTATTTATTTATTTATTTGCAGCATATGTAAAAAAAACACATAAAAGCAAATTTAAAACCATTAAAACAATGGAAAATAAAAATATAGGGTCACTGAATAGAATCATTGCCTTGTTTGCTAATGTAGCTAAGAAACAGGCCCTTAGCACACTTGGAGCCCCAAGCCCAGGCACAAAGAAGCCAACAGGGTCAGAGTCATCCTGACCTCTGAAGGGAGAATGTTCTGGAGGACAGGTGCTATGGTAGAGAAGGCACATATATCTCCTGGTCCCCACCAGCCAACATTCCTTTGCTGATGAGACCCATAGCATGGCCAACTTACTGGACAGATAGAAATAATTGAGAGAAAATGATCCCTTAACCTTGGTCCAAGCCATGAAAGCCTTTAGAGATGATAACCAGCCTCTTGAATTGAAGCACACTGACAGACAATGCAAATGTAGCAATGATGTTACATTGTAAAAAAAAAATCAACATTATTTCTTACATGTGCAGCCACATTCTGCCCTAGTTGAAGCTTCCAAAAGCTTTTACAAGAGTAGCCTCATGTAGAGCACATTGCAGTAGTCCAGACAAGAGGTCACAAGAACATGAGTGACTGAAAACAAAACCATTGATTCAGGAATGGTTGCAACCGGTGCACAATCCTAAGACCTGGCCATGACTACCACTTTCTCTTCTGTTAGGAATCATGAGTCCAAGAGAACCCTCTGATTGTACACTGAGTCTGTCTCGGGCTGTGCCAACCCATCCAGGACTACTGGTAAAAAAAACTTTCTTTAGAAAGTTTTTTTTGCTGCTACTATGACTTAAGACCCAACTTCTTTGTTACTGATTGCTGCACTTACTGAGGCCTCAGAAGCAAAGTATTTTCCTTCAATTCTCCACTCTTTTCTTCTACTCTTCAGCCTGTCAGCCACTCATCAAGATAAGTAACTTACAGATTCTAGTATATGTAGCAAATTAAATGGTTAAAGAGGATTGAGACTGGAGGGCAGAGGTGGGGAGTTCACCACTTAATTGGGGAGAGGGAAAAAGATCAATAAATCTTCTCTTGTGAGGAAGGGAGGGGGTAAGGTTTTAGGAAAGTCCTGGAGTTTCTATCTTTGCATTCAGGGGCTGGCTTCCCCAAAGTCTAGCAAGAGCCAGGAGATACCTGCTGTTAGAAATTCTGTATATATAAAGCACCACAGAGCAAACAAAGAGTATAGTCACCATGTGTTTTACTGCTCAACTACAGTAGATAACTCCAACAGGAAACAGACAACTCTATTTAAAACAAAAGAGCAGAGTATATACCATAGATCTAAACTTGCAAATACTGCCATCTACTGCCTGAATACTACTGTGGTTGTTGCATAGAAATACGTTCCAACAATGAATTCCAACTGGACGTCATAAGGTTAACGTAAGATTAAAGAGTAGAGGCCTAGCCACAAGCATAGCTTTTTTCTTTTGTGAAACATTATCTTTGGGTGGATCATTGGACTTCCACCCTGGTGTTTCAAATATTGGGGATTCTTGCAGTCAAACACCAAGACTTATCTGGAAGTTTCTTCGATACTGAACGTGGCACTGGGCTCTAAACTATCTGAGTTCTTTCCCCCTCCCCATCCTTTGCTGGGCTTGTTTTTGGATTTGCAAAGTTTTTTTTGCTACATATATTAAAGGAAAAACCTAGATCGACCCACCACCGCCTCCCATGGCTTCCCTCACTCCTGAGGCATCTCAGTGCTCTGCTTAACAACCTGCACAGTTGTTTAACTACTACATCAGAGAAAGCAGGGGGTGGGAGTCATTAAGCAAGGATGTCTCACTTAATGACCATCAGGATTTATGACTGCAGTGGGCAGACTCCTTTATGGATATAGGTCAAGAACTACTTGTATATCAATATACTCATGTACACTGAATGTATCTAATTTATAGATACTCACTATAGCCTTACATTAGGAAACTGCCTTCGTAGCTTAGGATCCAGTGATTTATTGTATTTAATAAACAATCATCATCAATTCAAACCTGATTACTTTAATAGAGTGTTATAACTGGATGGTGCTAACTTCATGCTATTTCATACTTCCAAGACTGAAGGTTATCATTATTTTTCTTTAATGTGAGCAGAAATCAGAATTGCATATTTTCATTATTGTTAACGCTCCACACTCTTCTTTCCAAACTCTATTAAAATATGGTATTCACATTCTGATCTATGTCATTTTAAGACTGTTAGGAGTACAGCAATAATAAAGTAATTATTTAGCCTTCTCCTTATGTCAAGAGAAAAAGATTACCATTGGTGCTAGACTGAGAAGCTTGTATGATATTCTGCTTTCTATAATCATAGCCAAGCAGTAAGCTCTTCCATTTCGGGACAAGATGTTTAATTTAAAACACTGAGTTATCAAACATTTATACATTTATGCGTCCTTAACTATAATTAGCATTCCACAGCAAAATCTGGTCCCAGGAAAAACTTTAGTGCCTCATAGCCAGAGCAAGAATATGGGATGAGATGTGTGTATGTGTGTGTATGTGTGTGTGAAAGAGACAGCTTTTTTTTGTGCTGGTATCAGAAGCACTGAGGTGCTTCCAAGTTGAAAGGATTAGCTGGTGACATCACCACTGCCTTGTGGATGCCCAGTTGGGGGCTTCTTTGATGTCCCCAACAGAAGCTGGAGCAAAAGACATGAACTTAACCCCACCGCACAGTAGCTCTCAAGTCTCAAACGTGGACTTGCTAACCTCCTGCCCAGCGTTACAACCACTCTAGCCATTATACTCCTAGACAGACAGCTAAAACAATTTAAGGGCTTTATGTTTTGCTTGAGCAATTATAACGCAACAATTTGGGAGGTGAGATATTTGACCCATGCAACATAAAACATAATACCACTTAGCACTTATATATTGCTTTATAGTGCTTTACAGCCCTCTCTAAGCAGTTTTACAGAGTCAGTTTATTGCCCCTAACAATCTGGGTCATCATTTTACCCACCTTGGAAGAATGGAAGG
>AZIM01001956.1:378297-394629 GCA_000516915.1 Ophiophagus hannah | reverse complement strand
TCTATCTATCATCTATCTATCCACTCATCTTTAAAAAAAACAGATTGGTGTAGTGGTGAAAGGTGGCAAGGTAGGTAGCTGATTACAAACCAGGAGATCATGAGTTCTGGCTCCACCTTAGGTACAAGGCCAGTTGGATGATGTTGGGCCAGGTATTGTCTATCAGACCTTCCAAAAGAAAATTTTGAAATTCCCTTAAACCAGTTCCAAAAATCTGCAAAGAAAACTACAGCGACTTGTCCCGCAGTCATCAGGAATCAACACAGACTTGAAGTTGCATGTGCACAGCACACACATGCACACAAACATATACACACATATACAAGAAATATTCACTGACCCCTCCCACCCTAGAATTGAGTCAGAAATGTCAAGCACCCTTCCAATAGGGTTGAAAATCAGAAGTGACTTTGGTCAAGGAATACAAGTTTTGGGGAAACTCCAATTGAGTTTCTCTCACAGCACAATTGGAAGAAGCTACTCCAGTTAGCCTGGCTGATATCTGGACTTTCCTATTTTTTTCTGAGCCAAGGTAGAAGTAAGCCTTGAAGGGATAAACGGGAAGCAACATTCTAAAAAGAGGTTGCCCAGCACAAAAGCTAAATTTCATTTCATTTGCGTTTAATTAAAGCATGTTTGAAATTAAAATATCTCTTCTTTACAATTAAATAACAACATTGAGTAGTCTCTGAATATCACACCTTAGGCTTCCAGAAGCTACATGAGGCCCTGAAGCTCCTTATGGAGGAGAATCTAATTTTAGTCCTCTCTGAAATGAAACCTCTACAAAGTGCAACAATAACGCTAAAGGATAAAAGCCAGAAAATCCCATATGCAGAAGGTTGTGACCTTGTGAAGATGGCAGGACTGAATCATGGGCTTATGCTTAATTTTACTGCATTTTTTACTGAGATAGTAATTACAAGGTAGCGACACCTCTTCTTAGTCCATTTTCTGGATGGGCTAATGGATATTATTCACAGCTTTTTTGCTGGATAAAGATGCTAAAATAACTCTTGCTGCTGCTGAATTTGTAATGGTAGCCTGTAAAAATTGTCCTTTGCTAAATAGCAAAGTGGACTAAGAACAATTGCAGATGTTTTTACTGCCTATTAAATTGTGTTTTGGGGGCATCTGGGTCTGCAAACTTTAATAAAGCCATTACTATTGCTTCTATTAACCCTGCTGCTACTACCACATCAATTAAACTGATAGTATTTTTTTCTCTTCTTTCAGACCTACCTACATTGTAAGCCAGGAGTCTTTCAGATGTAAAACATGTTTTCAGTCCTTGAGTTCTAGTCCCTGTCTTAAAAGCTGTAAACCACCACTTTTTTATTCCTATATAAAATTTTATCTGGAAAATAAGTGACATCTCTTCAAAAGCAACACATTAGGCTTCACTGTATTCTCTTGATGTGATTTAGAAAAACACTTTGAAGACTGCAATGCTTTCAAGGTAGTATAATGTCCAAATTTCAAAGAGAAAAAGAAAAAAAAAGAAAAATGGCCATCAGATATGGCCAAGACCTCAGNCAGAGCTCAGATTGGTCTTTGGATTTGGGGAAATCACTCTGAAATGTTTTGAAGTATTTGTTGATGTTGAACTGTTTCTAAATGACAAAATATTAAATTTAAATCAGACTACTTGAGGCTTCAAGCATGCACTGGCTGAAATCTCTTCTGAACTACCATTACATTCAGCAGTTCACACATAAATAGTCTGACTCAATGACTCAATTTAACCTGGTTTTATGTTGCAATCAAAATATTCTGTCTGTTCCCTAAAAAAAGAAAAGAAAAAAGTCCTGAAAAGCTGGCCTGTAGAGAGTTCTACAAAGAGAGCACCTACAACTTCTGGAGGCAAGCCATTCCGCTGATTAATTGTTCTCACTGTCAGGAAAAAAAATGGAATTTCCTTATTTCTTTTCTGATATATTAAATGGGGTGGTCTAGAAGACAGAAGAAGGAAGTTCTGATGCAACTGCAAGACGAGACTCATCTCCAGCCTTGGAACCATGCCTCAATAAGAGAAAGAGAGAGGACTTTCCCCCTGTTGTATAGATAAACATGGTCAGGGGTGGGATTCTATCGGTTCGGCCTGGTTCAGAGAAACCAGTAGCTCCGAGGATCAGCTGGGAGTGAACCAGTTTGGTTTGCTGTGATGATCAGCTGTTGGGCCCGCCCGCCCAGCTGTCCTTTATATCCTGTTTTTCAAGCTCAGCTGATTCGTGTGGCACAACGGATTGCCGCATGTCAGCTGTTTAATACACATGGATTGCTGGAGAAGGTCAGTAGCAAACGCTCTGTGTGTGGTGTGTTGGCTGGCCGTGACCATGGGTCTTGGATCTCTGGCCACCTCTCCAGCCCCGTTGAGAGGTCCAGCCCTGTCAAGAGGTTTTTGGCCGAGTGTCGTCAGATGGTAAGAGGTCCCGCCTGCCACCCCACATTGGTGTCAAGCTCTGGGACTGGTTGCGGGAGGCCTGGAGCCCAACAGCATGTTTGGCATGCACACACTCACTGAACTGGTTGTTACACTGGTTGAATCATACCCCTGAACATGGTGGAAGAAAGAATCCTGACATTCCCTTCTTAATGTCATCTGAGCCCTGCGAAGTGTATCAGGCTACAGAATGGCAATCAGGACCATGAAGATGAGGTTCCCATCCTACTTGATCATGGAATTCATGGGATAATTTTGGACCACTCCCAATTTCTAGCCTAAGTTAACTCACAACACTGCTATTTGTGAAGCTATAATGGAAAAATGTGTGGTGCTTTGATCTCACTAAAGTCTAGTATACAAATGTAATCCTAACAAACAGGATTTCCCCCTTCCTTGCCTAGATATATGCCTATAGATGAATGTATTTAATTAGCTCAACATTGCAGTGTTACATCACCATAGTAAATTTTTTAATGAATGTGATTAGTTCAGACATCCTCATAAACAGAATTATATTTTCTCCATTTGCAAATAATGCTGTTTCAGCAGTTAAGCATTATACTTAAGAGAAAGTCTCTCCCCTACACACACACACACACACACACACACACACACACACACTGAAATAATAATATATCATTTTACAGAAAAGAGATCATGAAACATTTCAATTACTCTCTCCAAATTAAGTTGCAGACTTTTTTTTTATTTTACAGTTTAAGTAAAGATTAAATGAAAGTACATTGTGGGGCAGTTATTCCCTTAAGAGTCACTGCAGTCTATATTCTTTAGTTTTTAAAGCAATAATTGGGATAAAATAGCTTTGAATCCTTCTGCTAAAAATATTTATAGTAAATGGTTGTTCTTGATATGTGGTTAATCAGGTTTATTAGGTGTCTGCATTTTGAAGATGAAAAAAATGGAATCGTGATTAGAAATGGATTTGTGTCTATAGCATGGGGCTATCTGCTAGGCAATAATACAGTCTCTGCTGTGTCATATATATAGTGTACAGCACCCTATTTTATTCTTGTTACATGATCTTAAATCAATGAAGACAATCATCACTGGAAAATTTCTATGCCACTCAGATTCTGGATTTCATTGATATTCATAGAAGACTTAAATGAAAATTTGGCATTCTGTTCCATGTGCAGACAGAATTCGGAATTACACTTGCGAGCCTTCCCAATACAGCGTGATCCTCTTTCAAATTGTACACGAATAATGAGCATCCATTAGTCCATTGGAAGAATGCGACTTCTAAACCCTTCAAAAACCTTAGATGTTAAGACTGCTGCAGTTCAGTGATACTATTTCCTGTCATTATTTTAAGAGGAAAACAAAATTACGAAGATTTATAGACATCCTTTCTGGGCTTGAGACATCCAAACCAAGTTTTCTTAAAAATAGAAGCTTCTTCAAATCCTGCTTGCCCATCTATAAATTCCAGTCTGATGACATTATTGCTTCATTGGCATACCATGGAGGTTCTCATTGGGATTGACAAGGGCAGCCGGTGACTGATGAAAAATTGCCTGCCCTGTAACAAAAAGTGCATGGGCAATAGAGAGAACAGCATGGGAAATTCATTGGAAGAAAGGCTGTGACTTCCCTAACCAGATATGCAAGTAGAAGAATGCCCAACAGGTAGGGATTTAATTCTAGCCAGGGGTCAATTTTATTTCCTTCTAGAAATAGAAGCCAAATAAGCAGGACATGTTGCTTCTTGCTTTGAGCTTTGGCATTTTCAGCTGTAAAGAAAAAGGAAAGAAAAAAGAAAGAAAGAAAAGCACATTTCATCACAGACAAAAATACCTTCAACTACAAACTTACATTTTTAAATGTAGCCTGGCTGAGGCCCAATTTCAGGCATGTTATCCTTCCTTCCTTCCTTCCTTCCTNCTTCCTTCCTTCCTTCCTTCCTTCCGTAGGTAGAAAATTCCAGTCTGGTTCCAAGCCAGGAGAAAAAAATAAAATGGAGACTGGCAGATCAGAAAGAAGGTCTTTGTTTATATAGATGCCAGAAATTTCAGTGACAGCAGCATGTTTCTGGGGTACCAAATGTCTGAGTGAATGGATGGATCTTTATAGGGTGATTGAGATGCTCCAGTGGGTTGTACGATGTAGTGAGTCTTGTGTCTTTTGCTATTTCAATGCTGATGGGTTAATCCTCTTATGTCCTGCCCTTAGAATTTGTAAATTCTTAATCCCATCAGCTCCAGCCTGGCTGAAGGTGTTTTGTTTATAAATGGGGTGGCCTAATCTTTCTGAATGGATACAAAATCTGCATTCCTAAAAGACAGCCTGTTCAAGCTTGTTAGTTTGAAGCTGTTTTCCTGTGGCAGGAAGACTGGGGTTGCTTTCTGCCTTTGTTAAGATTTTTCTCCATTTCTCCTTTGGGGAAATGTTCTATCCTGCCTCTTTTTAACATTAAGAATAAAGAATATTTTAATCTGGGGAGGGCCTTCCTTCCTTCCTTCCTTACAATGTACATGTAATTTATTTTTGTCTATATATACATGGTACAAATAGGATTTATACATCTGGTTTGCCACTAATTAAGAAGGCTTCTGCTTCTTGAAGTCTCCTGAATACTTTTTGAAGCATTACTTCCTATCAATAATCATATTTTCTGGGTACAAAGACAGTGTGTATTACTTATATGCATGCATATGTGCATGTACCACACATACACACAACATAATCCCCAAATCAGGCTCTGTAGATAATTTACATGTTCAAACTCATTTTCAAAATACAGATTCTAATGCCCACCCACACATTCCTTATTTCTTTTCTGATATATTAAATGGGGAGGTCTAGAAGACAGAAGAAGGAAGTTCTGATGCAATTGCAACACGAGACTCATCTTGAAATAGTTTCCGAACTCCAGCCTTGAAACCATGCCTCAATAAGAGAAAGAGAGAGGACTTTCCCCCTGTTGTATAGATAAACATGGTTAGGGGTGGGACACACATTCACAGACATACACAAGGTATATCTGCACCCATAAACAAGAATATTACACATACACACTTCACTATTAAAAGAACATATAGAACTGCTCCATTGGGCCTTTAACATTCTTCATCTTGGTGGTTTTTTTGTAAACGTTTTGGTACTGGGAGGGCACAGTTTGAAGATTTTAATATATAGTAGCATGCCATGACAGTTTTGGCTAGGATTTTTTGGATTTTTTTTCTTGATAGTATCTTGATTATAACATTGCTCCTTTTTATGGTTTATCTGATTGTGTTTCCTGCTTATCTGGTGCTGGTTGTTAGGGAGAATGTCCTCTGGGTTGTTTATTTCCTTTTTTCCCTTTTAGTTTCACCTATTAAATGATATGTAGATGGATTTATCTCTCTGTGTCTGTTGATGACTGATTTGTAAGAATTGCACACAGAGGCTAGCTTTGTGTAACCTGCTAAGCCAAAATCAAACAAACTACTTCAGAGCTTTAGTACAAAGTGTGACTCCTGTCTATATTTTTAAAAAAGTATATTCTCAACGGGAGAAAGAATTAAATCTATTAACAACAACAGTTCAGTTGTAATGAATCTGAGGGTACCCTTTTAACTGAAATACAGTTTTTATTTTAAACTAGAAACTTTTCTTAAAATATAGGCATAAATGCATGCAGGGCTCCTTGAGAAGGAGACCACAATCATAATTTCCAAAAAATTGTAGTGACAATCCAGATGCATTTCTATTTATAAGCATGGAATGCAAACAGCCAAGTGAAATAGGGTTGCTGTGTACAGCAATTTGTCTTCTGTAAAAGTAGCCTTTAGAGCCCTGTGGGAATTTTGCTCAGTTGCTTCAGTATTTGCATGAAATATATGTCATCCCCTATGAGTAATATATATATATGGCTGGTCTCAATGAAGAAGATTAGGAGCAGCAATTTTTAAAGTTCGCTTTCCATAAACTAGGTTCCTATGGTTACATTAAGGCAATGGTAAAAGTTCCCCTCGCACATACATGCTAGTCACCTCTGTTTCAAAGCCGAAGAGCCAGCGCTGTCCGAAGACATCTTCGTGATCATGTAGCCGGCATGGCTAAATGCCAAAGGGGCACAGAATGCTGTTACCTTTCCACCAAAGGTACTCAATATTTTTCTACTTGCATTTTTACATGCTTTCAAACTGCTACATTGGCAGAAGCTGGGACAAGTAACAGGAGCTCACTCCATTACGTGGTGCTAGGGATTCAAACTGCCAAACTGCCGATCTTTCTGATTGACAAGCTCAGCATCTNTTTCTACTTGCATTTTTACATGCTTTCAAACTGCTACATTGGCAGAAGCTGGGACAAGTAACAGGAGCTCACTCCATTACGTGGTGCTAGGGATTCAAACTGCCAAACTGCCGATCTTTCTGATTGACAAGCTCAGCATCTTAGCCACTGAGACACCAAGTCCCATTTTAATGGTTACATTAAATATAGTTTAATTCTTCAAAATAGGAACTTGGGCAGGAAAAGACAACTGCATGGCTTAAGCATTATCTTTGCATCATTGAACAAGCAAATATATCATGTTACATTATTCATCATCAGGTATTTATTAAGCGACTAATTATTATGGAACCATCTCACCCATGTGAGATGCCAAGGCAAGCCACTATGTATAGTCCTGCTACATGGGATTTGACCATGCTTGAAATGATCCAAGCTTGATTGTCCTTCTACTCAAAGACCAAAGCCAAAGCCATATAGTTAGCATGAATGAACCATCTTAGTCATGTGAGTTGGTTCATTCATGCTATCCATATGGCTTTGCAATTAAATGAAGCCTGGTCAAATCCAAGGCTTCCTCCTTGGCAGGACTAGGTATAAACAGTAGCTTACCCTGGCATCAGTTTGTGGATGGAGGTGTCCTTGAAAGAAACCACACTACCACCACTACCATTGGCAGGGTAAGCTATTGTATATAAATAGAAAGCAAACCCCACATTCACTTCCACTGATGTTGTTCTCTAGTTTAGTGATGAAACATCTGCAAGCAAAGAACCAAGCTCAGAGAGCATCAAAAACCTAACAGCCATGAATTAAATTTGTCTTCTGGTGACTACATAACACATAGGCCATAAAGAAATGGTTTCACTTTTTCTTCTTCCAGGATTTTTTGGAGGGAGGGCTACAATCTTGAAAAAAATCCCAATGATCATCCAATACAAACCAAATCCAAACGTGATTTTCATGTCATACTCATCCAAGGTCAGATAGATAACACTAACAAAACTTTTGCTACTGCCTACCTTTTGTAAATGTTTAGATTTTATCAAATGCTGAAAGATTGAGGCAAATGAATTTCAGACTAGAACAAAGCTATAGGTCCAGCCTGTTGCAATCATTAAACATAGAAACAATTAGCTGAGGGCTTAATTGACATTTGAAGCATAAAATAAGACCAGTCATCCTTTTAAAGATTAAACCATAGCTCAACCTGACGTTTTCAGACTGATTTGTAATTGCAAATCAAGTTTCTAAAGTATATATTCTTGCAAGAATCCTAACTTGATCTGCGTTAATCCATCAGACCCATCAGTTTTATTGGTCGCCTGCAATTCTACCTAAGCTAAATGCACATAGCATTTCTGTTTTGCTAAAGCTGTGAGTTTCACTGTGAACATCTCACTAGAAACAAGTGGAAGTCTGTAAGAAGTTGTGCTGCAGCCCATAACTTTCATAGTTTAGTGGATTAACGTATGTATGTACATGTTGAAGGTTTATGCAAAACACATCAATAATTAAATAGGGAAGGTAATTTAGAATATACCTTTTAATTCTTCATTTTAATTGGATACCTATGAGGCTCACCAATTTGCCAAGCTCACTCCCACTGTCCAATAATGCACCCTTTAGAGGAAATGGACTAATGTTCTTTCTTTCTTTTCTTGTTTTTTAAGCAACCCCCACTAAATGCCATCAACAGCAATCACTCCCCTAATTTTGTTTTAACTGTTGTAGCAGCTTTGTTAGATTATTAGTAATAAGTGACAAAGAAATGAAAAGAGAAAACTACTTTCAAATAACAAAGCTGTTGCATAAGAGAACATGGAATTAATCACCCACATCCATCTTGCTGCAGGAAAAAGCCAATTTCTTTAAAATTAATTGCCTAGAAGACTTGATAGTAGATAAAAATAAACTACTTTAAATTGACTAAGTAAGTGGGTTTCCATTAGGCAATGAAATATATCTGCAGTTCAATCCTATCATATTTACATTGGAAAGAAGTTATAAAATGGTCAAAATATCCATTTTTCTTAAGTTGGGGGAGATGAAGAAATGAACATTTGAGGGGTATTTGAAAACACTGAAACACTTATTTATTTATTCATTATTTAATTCCCACCCCCAAAACAAGAATATTATGAATTGGATTGAGATCAGGTTATATTTAATCATCTGCCACTTGACTGTCTGAAGCATAAATATTCCAGTGGAAAATATCAGCACTTCTTCTCAAACAGAAATACTGTATATATAAACACTAAAATTCGTGTTCTGTGTGGCCACCAATCCTGCTATCCGTGTTGATGGGAATTTGCAGTGTAATATATACTGTATCTAAGAGACACCAGGTTTTGTAAAGCTAGTTATATTGATTGGGGTGGGGGGGAGAGATGTGCCAGGTTTTATGGGAATGTATTCTTCACATTTGAAAAATTGTGCACTTATTTTAATGTAATATATCTGTGAATAAGAATAAAATGCTTAGGGTGCTTTGACAATTTTATGTAGAGTTTTGGCAGTTTGACACTATTTTGCTAGCACAGTACTAATATCACACTATGCATAACTGCATCTTCTAACTAAAGAATTTCCTGGAATTTATTGCTATCTAGTCTTATAAAATGAAGTTATGGGGACATTCTGATTTGCATTTGATATTTTGATATTTTTGCATTTGATTATTAAGCTCCTTGGGGCACTACTGCCTCTTATATTCAACAGAATACACCATGTGTAAATAAAATGCATATCAGAAACAAATTTCAGTCACTTTCTGCATGCATTTTCATATTGCTTTTTGCTTTGAAAGGTGTTTGCAGCTGCACGACTTTCAGACTCTCTTCCTCAAGGGACACTCAACTACTTATTTTGAGTTTTCTTAATACAGTCTTCCCTATCTGATATATTCAGATAGGAGTTGCAGGTCTGCTGGATTCAGAGGATATTAGCTTGGCAGTGGTGCTTCTTGTTCCAAGGAGGAAATTATTCTGAAAAAACTCCAGTCCAGGCAATAAAATGTGCTAAACGACATGTTATTCTGGATATTTCATGTTACAAAATGGCAGTGGTAATGTGCTTTTATTGCTTTTGTAATAAAAGGTCAGTTCAAGGGCTTTTGCTCAAATGTCGATTACATGTACAAAATGATTCATACCATTTCAGAATTAAGTGGCTGATGCTGTCTGAAACCCAATGACTCAGGTTTGGGCACTGTCATTCAAGAAGGTACAGTGACTTTTCTGTTTTTTTTCCAACTTCTCAGTGAACAGCAGCTGAACTGTTGCACAAAGTCCCTGATCTAGCAAGCAGGAAGACAGGCAGCCAACCCAACCTGTGTAGCCTAGCTGCTCTTGTATGTGAATAGGCATTGTATCAAATGTCAAGGAAATCAGGAGGTTTGGGCAATTCAAACGAGTATAAAGATTAATTGCAAGTTTAAGCTCTCTACAAGAATCTGACCAACCAGTGGTCAAGGGAAGTGCACAGGAGATAAGACAGGCATTCAAAGGTGGGCTGGACTTAGATCCCTTGTGGGCATGCACAGGCTTTTGTGACTTATGATGCATTTGACCCCTCCCTTGGCCTTAGCTGGTCATCTCCTATACATTGTTTTATTCATGTAAGATATCAAAGCACCTCTATCCTAGTGCATGTCTCAGAATTGGTAATAAGCAGCCATCAGGAAAGATACTGGATAACTGATAACAATATATTGGGGATCTCTGGTCCCATTAAGATCTCATTTGGTAGAGTCAGGAGTTGTCAGCACTTCTAGGTAGTCCAGACAGGAAATCAAAATCATGAATACTAGTTTTATTATAAGATTACATAAACAGAATATTGCAATTTTGAACACGTTACTTCTCCCTTTATTTTATAGAGAACTAGGAAGGATTCCTTCTGTGATGCTTTTTTCACCTCCATTCTTTGGGGGGGAGCTGAAATATGTCTTGCCTGACTGTTGTCCTGGCTGTGGTTCTTCTTCCTGTCTCCCAAGGCTATTCTCATCATTATAGGCATGTTAAAATGAAAAAAAAATGTAATGTGCCTGCTGTAAAGGGGAACTAACATTTGACTTCTAACTCTATTCTCCTCTGTAAAATGTGTGAAGGGAATGAAAATTCTTGGGGCCAGTTTTTCTGACTTTTCTTGATGCCTCCTCTAAGGAAATATTTTCTGCACATTCACTACTTATTTATGCCTGTTAACTGATCTTTCCTTTTAAGAAAATATCCTCCTCTCTGTACAAGCAATCCAGTCCAAATTCTAAATAGAAAAGTGACACAATTGATTTCCCTTCTCAAAGTGCAGGAAGCTCCTGTTCTTATAAGGGAAAGAAATAGACAGCTTTTGCTTGTTGTATTGTAACAATATTCTGTTTCTATACAATTGCATGAATGTACCATATATTTTTAATGTGCCAGGAAACAGATTCTGGGTGAGAGTTTGAATTGGATATTATCACCGGCAAAATGGTAGAGCAGTTTTCATAGTGCTACTTGCATTACAGATTAATATGGTTTGGATAAATTACATTTGTGGTGATATAAAAAGCATCAGATAGTGATCATTTTATGTCATATGATAATAGGGAGGACTGACCAAGTATCTTTAATTTAACTTAATCTTGTATCATCTTCCATCCCTAACCAAAAAGATAATACCATGGAGAATTGCTATCAGGCCCAGCCAAGGAACAACATAGAACAATCCATATAATCCTTTATTTGCTCAAACCCAATAGAATCTTGCCAGATTAAACTAATACTACACTCACCCTAATGGATATACCTGGCAATTTCTAGGAAATAATTCTCTTCCTCTTTCTGATCTAGCTCTGGGGTATGTGACCTCTTCTCTTTCCCCCACATCTTGGAATAATGCTTCATGCTTCCTGGGAATCTCCCACTTTACTGTAATCCATCACACCTTCTCCTCCTTTGGAGGCACCATTCATCACAGCTGCCTATTCAGAAATCAAACAAATACACAAATACTAATGCAATATTATGTCTCTGTTTATCAATTATAGGTAATAAAAGTCAATATATAGGTCCCCATGAGGAGGTGCTATGGTACATGAAGATTGCAATAAGATATAAAAAGTAAATATTCTTAAAAAGTATAAATTAACAAAAGAAAAATAGTTAATGTTACAAAAAAAATGGAGAAATGGATGAATGGAATTTAAACTCAAGGAAAAAACCCCACAGACTTACAGTACATATGAAGATGAAAAACAGGGCACAGCCAGTCCAGGTCTGGATACTGAATACTTGAAATAAGAATCACAGTGCAGGTCACAGGGAAGCAACCCATTATGATCAGAAATGGTCTGGGAGACAGCTACCAAAGAAAGAACTGCCACACAGTGGATCATGTAATGGTCAATGAAAGACTCAGGTGAAGTGGAAAAAAACGTGTCATAGATGCTGCTGGCAAAGGGTAAAAAGGAAAGTTGTAATGGACCTCATTTTGAGGCACTTCATTTGTGTTCCTTTCCATCAGATTTTGACACCATGTCTTTCTTAACACTCCTTATCAACTTGATGAATTCATAGTGGGGGGAAAACTGAATATGTAAATATGTATGAATAAGTATATGCTATATTTAAGCAAACTGTATCCAATTAAAACTGTGTAGGTTAACCTTGTAGGTTGTAGTCATTGTCTGTTCCCTTGGGTATTTAATTAACTGCGTAAGTTCTTGACCTCCTGCTTCCCAATTGAAAGTGTGAGAAAATGTCCAATAATAAATCTCTCCATTCCCCCCATCTATGCTCTGAGACTACATTGCTACTCCACCTGTACCTATCTAATCCCAGGTGGGTTAGGTAGCTCTCAAGAGAGGTGATCTGCACATATGTCTCATCAGGAAATGTGAAAGAGGAAAAGAATTAATGAACTATAAGCAGAGAAATTTGTCGTAATAAATTGCATATATGTGAAACTAAATGAAAGGGAAGAATATGAAATACCTGAGATGTTCTAATCTTGATTGGGATTGATAAAAAATATGCAGGAAAATCAAGATATAAGTTTATTATAAATTGTTAGTGTTCATGGAAATAATGAAAAGAAAGTCATAAATGCTGTGAGGATTTTTTTTAAATGGTCATGTTGTTGGTAAGAAGATGATACAACTGGAGTAGTGTTAAAATATGGAGGTGGTTGCTTATGGGGTAGTCATGCAACCTGTTTAATGTATATGAAAAAGAATCAATTTGGAATAATGTCATTATTATTTTGCTATACAAATGGAAACGCACAGAGTATTTGCAAAAACAGGGAGATTAGTTGGCTAAATATGGTTAGGAAGATAGAGGGCAAATTTCTGATCAAAATAATTCAAAATATGATAATAAGCCAAATTGGGGAAGTATAGTGAGGCTTTAAGATGGACCAGGTGTATGCAAACAATATATGATGAAATGAATAGGCTTGAATGATGGAATCTTTGTGTGAATATCGCTGTAACTTTGGTAGCTGAGGATGAAAAGGCTGGTAGATGAGAGAAGTAAAGCTTGCATGGAAATAAATGAAATGCTTTGTTCCACGTAAAGCAAGGATTTGTATTTTCCCCTCGGTTTTGTTTAGTATTTATGGATAAATGCATAAGAATTCTTTTTGTTCATCTTGAATTATGAATGAAATGTATGAAGTGGGGTTATGGATCTGGTGAAAGCAAGAATGGTTTGCAATCATCAAACAGTGTGTTGAGTTATAGCAAATTATCATGGTATTATTAACCAGGTTTAACTATATTTCTTTGTATTGTTATGTCATGCATTTATTTTGTTCTCAGTCCTTTTCTATAGCCTCCTTAATGCCATTTATCCTAAAAAAGGGAATAGCAAAATAATATGTTAAGGAATGGAATGGAATGGAATGGAATGGAATGACAGAGTTGGAGATCTTCTAGTCGAACTCCCTGCTCAAACAGGAAACCCTAGACCATTCCAGATAAATGGTTCTCCAGTTTCTTCTTGAAAACCTCAAATTACACAGAACCCACAACTTCTGGAGGCAGATCATTGCACTGATTAACTATTTCCATGGACAGGAAATTTCTTCTTAGTTCTAGGTTGGATCTTTCTTTGATCTTCTACCTGTTACTTCTTGTCCTGCCCTCAGTTGTTTTGGAGAATAGGTCAACCTCTTCTTCTCTGTGACAGATCCTCAAAGACCATAAGACTGCTAATATGTCATCCCTAGTCCTTCTCTTAGGCTAGACATACCCAATTCCAGCAACCGTTCTTCATGTGTTTTAGCCTCCAGTCCCCTATTCATCTCTGTTGCTCTTCTCTACACTCTTCCTAGAGTCTCATTAACAGAGGGATAGAAGCAAGATCACGTGAAGTGTTAATACCACTTTATAATGNNNTGGTAAGGCCACACTTGGAATACTGCACCCAGGTTTGCTCCCCACAATGTAAAAAAGATGTTGAAAATACAGTATCACCTTTGGGGTCTCCTTTTGGGCTACCCAAAACCTCTGTAGTCACAGAATGTAATCTTAATCGATTCTTCATATTGAGAAAGCATTCCCAATACAGTCTTTACAATTTCCAATAAAAGGCAAAGGAGAAAAATCAATAGGTTATCTAAATCGACTGGTTTTTACAATACCTCAGAAGACCTTTGAATGCTGTTGATCGAACAGTTCTCAGTGAATGATCCACTGTTCCCATTGTTCCAGGAACAGTGATCTACCTGCTTGCCATTTTCATTTGCATCCAGCTGAATTGTTTTCATGTCTCTTAGGATCCTTGACTTCCACTATGAGATGACAATTTGGAATAGTGTGCATGAACATGTGCATGCATTTTTAATGTATATTTCTTTTGCTGAGCTCACAAATCAGTGTAGAAGTAGTTGTCAGCATGAAAAATATATTGAAACTTGCTCACTATTGATGGTCTGAAAGCTAGTGACAGAGCTTGAGAAACCTAGTAGATGAAAACCCATGAGAATATTACTATTACATCATGTTCACTTATTTTTCAAATAAACTTGTTCTGCATTATTTTTCCTCATGCTAATACAAATGTCCTACTGATTTCGATATGGATTTTTTAAGGGCCACCAACTCTAAGAAAACATGCTATGTTATATTATGTTATGCTATGTTATGTTATGTTGATGTGTTGTCTTGTGTTATATTGAATTGTGTTGTATGGTATTGTATTATACTGTATTATAATCAGGGATGGGATTCAAATTTCTTAACAACTGGTTCTGTGGGTGTGGCTAAATTTGTGGGTGTGGCTTGGTGGTCATATGACTGGCTTGGTGACTGGGTGTGGCTTGATGGTCACGTGATTGGCTGGGCATGGCTTATATGCAAATATTGTAAATATTTATGTAAATATTNNNTTTTTTATTAAAAAAAGAGCAACTTTTATCCAAAATCAGGCAAAGCAGGCTGGCAGATTGAGTTGCTTGCAGAATCACAGATTTACTCACAGATCTACCTTTCTGCAATCTGCTGCCTGAGTCTGTCACCTAAAATTTGCTTGCAAACAAACTCACAAAATTTACTAGCAAGCAAACCCAAAATTGATTCACAACACACCATATATGTAAATATTGATATTTTTTATTAAAAAAGAGCAACTTTTACCAAAAATCAGGCAAAGTAGGCAGGCAAATTGAGTTGCTTGCAGAATCACATATTCACTCACAAATCTACCTTTCTGCAATCTGCTGCCTGAGTCTGCACTGAAAAATAGAAGCTTCAGTCCTGTTCCTAAGGAAGGTTCTGCTCTGTTCTCAGGCCACTTCTTCCCCCACCCCAACCCACTGAATACCACCCCTGACTGGGCCTCAGGGAAGCTTCCTGGGCGAAGGCAAGCAGTACAACAGCGATTTAGATTAGCTAGAAAGCAAGAAATCCAATGATTTCCTACTCTCTAGCTAATCTAAATTGCACAGCATAGTTGATAGTCAGAACAGCTGATCATCAGGGAAAAAAAGGAAAAATAGCAATTTACTAAAAATTAGGCGAAGGCACAATGCAGGCGAGTTGGATGGCATGTATGCCAGGTAAGGAGTAAGGAGGAGCAGGCAGGGAAGGGTGGGGCTAGCCAATGGCACAATTTGCTGGTTCTCCGAATTGCGCAGAATCGTAACAACTGGTTCTATAGAACTGGTCTGAATAGGTAGAATCCCACCTCTGTATTATATTATTATATAGAATTAGATTTTTTAATCTCACTTTATTATTTTTCATAAATAATAATTCAAAGTGGCAAACATACCTAATGCTACTTCCTCCTATTTTCTCCAGAGCAACAACCCTGTGAAATGAGTTAGGTTGAGAGAAAGTGACTGGCCAAATGTCACCTGGATGGTTTTTATGCCTAAGGCAGAACCATAACTATTATAAGTTCTTTTCCTATCACCTTGAAAGAGGCGGTGGTGAGGCCCTTTCTTAAGAAGCCTGCCTTGGACCCAGCCATTTTGAATAACTTTCATCCTGTCTCCCACCTTCGCTTTCTTGCAAAGGTTGTTGAGAGCATGGTGGTGCAGCCGNAAAGGTTGTCAAGAGCGTGGTGGTGCAGCACCTTCCAACATTCCTGGAGGAAGCCAATTATCTGGATCCATACCAATTGGGCTTCTGGCCTGGGTACAGCACGGAG
>AZIM01001956.1:253422-269093 GCA_000516915.1 Ophiophagus hannah | reverse complement strand
TCTTCTTAAAAACCTTCAGTGATGAAGCATATGTCTGTAGAAGGTCCGTATATATTTATGTCGATAGTGTGTATATGTTTACTTTTCTTCTGTCATGTTTTCATCATATGCTAAATAATAATTAAAAAGAAGAAAGAAGAAAACATCTTGAAAGTTTCCACTATTGTCATAACAGTGCCCACATCCTCCAACTAATGCAAACAGAGAAATTCTATCTTTTTGTTATAGAACTTCATTGTTGTTGAATGGAGCTCAGTAGGTCAATTGGCAAAGCTCTGTCTCCACATTGTACACAAAAGATGGAGTTTTAAATCCCTGAAGAATCATATCCCCATTTCATGTGTTTTTTTTTCTTACTTATACTACCACCAATTTCAACCTATATTTTTCCATAATTTTTTTTTCATATTAGACTTTTCTCTTACAAGTTGTGCCTCAGTAGAAAAATCAGCCAAAGGTATAGCTGAGGCTAGAATTTGCCAAACTGGTTGCAGTTTGTAGAAGTGAAGGGCCACCTAGTTCTTTCTGTTTCTTTCTGTAACCAGTCTCTTGAGTCTCTTTGTATTGGTGTGTCTATGTTTGGGCACAAACACATGAGATAAGATATTTTAAACATCAGAGTTTTGCCACTGCTTTATACATACAAATACACATATTGCTGGGTTTTTTTTGTTGTTGTTAATATACTCTTCCTAATCCTGCTTTGGCAGTCAGATTGATGGTAGTTAAATTTAATTACAATGTAAATAATTTTTATAACTCAGGATTTTTCTTTTTAATGAAATTGGATATTTCTCATTCAATATACATTCAAGCATACTGTTCAAACATCTGGCTGAGCCATTTTAAAGCTTGCTTTAAACTCAGATAGCTTCAAGTGCTGCTTTATTTTTGCAAGGCAGGAATTGATATGAGTGAAATTTATATTCATGATGGGGCTGGCAGTTTTAAAGAAATAATAAGGACCTCTCTTGTTCCAATAGATATTACATATGGTGAACCTGAAAAAAATATATCATGCTGTGGGGATGCATTTATTTATTTTGCTACAGGTATATGCCCTGGAGAAATTAGCATTTAATTCATATAACATAGAATTCTTAGGAAAAATTAAGACCATTGAGCTTATCTCCTTAATCATTATAAAAATCCAGATCAAAGCATTGCCAACAGAAATTTGTCTAGTCTCTGCTGGAAAATGCCAAGAAGGGGTAACTGATTCATCTATCAAAGTAGTCTTAACAAACATTTAATCAGCATCAGCCTTCCTGTAGCTTGAGAACTACATTATATTGATCCTTGTTTTCTGGTTATTTCTGGTGAACTTTCCCTATATATTTTTTCATATATGTGAAAAATGTTACCATTTGTTCCCTGCAATAATCTTTTTCCAAGGTGAAAATACCCAATTACATTAGTCTCTGATCATAAGATTTAGTTTCTAGCCTGTTGATTATCTGCATTGCCCTTCTCTCATCTTAAACTAAAAGTTTAAGATAGAATCTGACCAATGTAGAATAAAGTAGAATTAGTATTTTTTTGTAATTTGGAAATTAGAATTCTATTGAGGCAGCCAGAAATTGTATTTGCCTCTTATAAATCTTTTCACAATTTTCACTCATATTCAACTTGTGATTCCTAAATCTGTTTCACATGTATTACTACCAGTCCAGAGAATCATCACCTTTTGCATATATATTGAATTTTAATTAAGTTGAATTGTCTTTGTCAAATATCATCCTATTATTTTAAGCCTACTTCTCACACTAATCAAAATAATTTTTGAACTCCCCTCCCATTTGATAGATTTTAAAGTATCCTACCCAGTTTTGTATCATTTGAAAATTTTATACAATTTTCATCCAGATCATTTATGAAAATGTTTGAGGCACAGGAACAACTCATATAATATTCTGAAATATATCTCACTCTATTCCACTTGATGAAGAACTACTCACTGAGTAGTTTTCAAACTAGTTATGAATCTACTGTCCAATCCATACATACTAATTGGGATATCATGAAATATTAAATCCAAGATAATTTTTCTTAATCACTGTATTATTTTCAATATGTTTATAGGTGAACTGTTCATAATCTGACCTATAATTTTTTCTATGATTATTGTCTGACTAAATAATCTGGTTTATCTTTTGTTTTGTTTTTTTTAAATTGGAAACAAAGGAAAAACATTTTGCTAGATAGTTTCCTCATTCTAACAAATTTCTTTAGAATAATGAATAATGAAATTCATCTAAACCATCAACAATTATTTTTAGCATTCTAGGATGTGTTTCACTTGAACTCAGAGTCAATAGGCTTAAGTACACTTCTGTTTTGCTGGAACTGGAATCATAATTGCTTGGTGAAATGCAGAGAATATTGAATCAGTGTAGAAACTCTTCCTTTTCTTTATCACCCATTTTTCATGTTTACCGAATGGCACTAAAAAGTAGGCAGTGGAAAGAATGAAGACAATGCAGAGCAACATTCAGCTTAACTTTATTAAAGAATAAAGGGTTGCTGTGGCTGCCGTGAGCTAACAGGGCAGTCGGCTNCCTTTTATAGTCAGCTGTCAAACGGCATCAGCCAATAGGAGCAGTCCGTGTTCCCACTGGAAACACAGACCTGAGTGAGAACTTCAGCACAGTCTTAGAACGCAATACTCCTTTCTCCCAAAACGGATTATGCATAGTCCTTTAGGTACATTGGGCGCCTGCGCAGATGGCCAGATCTTCTCAGTTCTGCTTGGGCTGCCGAAGAGTGAGGATCCTCTGCTGGGCATGGAGTCTCTGGTGACAGTGGCGCAGGAACCTCGACCTCCAGTGACTCAGGGTGTGTGTGGTCAACTTCCCGGGTAGGTCAGTGTTGTCTTGCTTTGGACGATGTTGGGCTCATAGTGACGAAGTCATCTGGAGGGCCACCTGAAGGAGTACACCAATGCCCCCTCCATGATCAACATGGAAGCACCAAATGCAGCCATCCTGTAACTGGACCCTATATGATTTAAGACCAGTTACTGCCACGATTCAACCAGGTAGTCATAAGGGGTGGCCTGCATGGTTTCTGGCATAGACCTGGTCATACTCTGCAAAACTCCTGGCCTGGCTATTGGAACCCAATGGCATGGCAGAGCATAATTTGGATGGAGTCTATCCAAGGTTGTTCTCAAACAGCGGCCCATTAGAAGTTCCACTGGGGAGAGATTTGTGGCAGCACTGGGGGTGGTGTGCTGAATTAAGAGGTACTTAGCAAGTCTAGAGTGCCAAGTCAGCAGGCCCAAGCCTTTCCAGGGCCTCCTTTGTAGATCTGACAGCTCTCTCAGCTTGACCATTACTAGCTGGGTGAAAAGGAGCTGTCAGGGCATGCCTTATTTCTTGGTTAGCAAGGAATACCTCAAATGCATTGGATGTAAATTGAGGGCCATTGTCTGACACTATGGTGTCTGGTAGGCCATGGGTGGCAAAGATTCATAAAAGGGCCTTTACTATTGCTTCAGAAGTGGTAGTTGGCATTAAGGCTAGTTCCACCCACTTTGAAAAGGAATCCACTATCACCAAGAATGTTCATCCCTGAAAGGGGCCAGCAAAATCAATATGGAGTCTGGACCAAGGTGATCCTGAGTTTTTCCATTTTCCTGGGATGGCTACAGGAGGGGCAGGTCTGGTTACCTGGCATGGTTGGCAAATGTTCACCCAGCTAGTGATCTGGGCATCCATGCCAGGCCACCACACGTAACTGCATGCTAACACTTTCATCCTGACAATCCCAGGGTGACCTTCATGAAGCACTTTTAAAACAGGAGTCTGCTTCCCTGTAGCAGGCAGCTTTGTAGGGATGACAGTTCTTGCTGGCGGATTTTAAAAGGTAAGAATTAAGGTGAAAAGGGGCCTTTAGGTCACCCCCTTCCCACCCAGTCAAGGACTTAGGATATTACCTTGTCCTTGGCAGAGTGGGCAGTGATGTCAAAGGATGTGATGGGCAGGTTGAAGTCTTCGATCAGGAACACAGCATTGGTTGGTGCTGGGTCTTCCACTTGGATAGGCAGGGGGCAATGGCTGATAGCATCAGTGTGGCTGAGGTGCTTGTCTGCTTGTGATAACATGTAGGAATATGCTGCTAGAAACAAAGTCCACCTGGTCATCCTTGGAGAAAAAATCTGAGGTTTGCCTGTTGCCTGATAAGATCCCCAAGAGGGGCTTATGGTCAGTGATAAGTTCAAAATGGTGACTATAGAGGAATTCGTGAAACTTCTTCACTGATGCTACTGTGGCTAAAGCCTCCTTGTCAATTTGACTATAGTAACGTTCAGTTTGAGAAAATGTCCTTGAGAAAAAGGCAATTGGTGCTTTGTAGTCTGTGGCTTAATACAGCGCCGATGCCAAAAGGTGAAGCATCTGACACCAGGACTAGAGGGAGGTCCTTGTTAAACTGGACCAAGACAGAATCTGAAGTTAATAATGATTTGACAGACTTGAAAGTGAAAGCTTCTTTAGGGCCCCAATGCCAGGTGGGATGTTTGTCTAAGAGTCTATGAAGTGGCTCTGCGACAGAAGCCTTGTGGGGCAAGAAGGAGATGTAAAAATTAAGCAGTTCCAGAAAAGACTGAAGTTCAGTCTTGTTTGATGGGGTGTGGGCATTATGGATTGCACGTACCTTCGATTCTATTGGGTGGATGCCAGAGGCATCAATTTTGTAGCCCAGGAATTCTACTTGTGGTGTGGCGATGGTGTACTTTTCCTTCTTTAATTTGAGGCCTTCTTTTCTGAAACTATCGAGAACCTTTCAAACTCTTTGCATTCGTTGAGGTTTGTCAGAGGCAGAAATTAATATGTCATCAAAATAAGGTATTACGCCAGGTAACCTTGTAATAACCTCTCCATTAATGACTGAAAAATTCCTGGTTCCACACTGACCTCAAATGCTTGCATCTGAAGGCGCTCCTGTGAGTTACAGTGGTCTGTAATTCAGCAGCTGTGTTGTCAACAGGGAGCTGATGATATGCTTGGGACATATCTAATTTTGCAAAAATGGTCCCTGGTTTGAATGAATGCAGAAGATGCTGGATTACTGGGACTGGGTATGTGCTGATATGCAAATATTTATTGATTGAGCATTTATAATCAGTGCAAATTCTTAAGCTGCCATCTTTCTTGAGAGCCGTGACTATAGGTGTTTCCCATTTTGAAAAGTCCACAGGTTCTAAAATCCCCTGGGTAATTAGCTTATCTAGTTCCTTGTCCAGCTTTGGGCAGATGGCAAAAGGCACTCTGTGAGGCTTCATGTGAATTGGAACTGCTAGTGGGTCTAAATTGAATGAAATTGGGGTTCCCACATAACACCCAAGGCCCTTGCTGAATACATCAGCATAGTCATTAAATAAGGCATCCATCTCCTGGTTGTTAATAGAGTGAATGCCTCCTATATGAAGGCCAGTCCAGCCCCAGCAGACTTAGAAGACAGCTAAAGGCAAGCAACCCTTAAAATTTTGAAAATGAATGGAAAACTTGCCTTTTCTGATGACTGGAATAGGTCTGCCCTGGTAATCACACAGAGATAATGGCAGTCCTGAAGCCTCTTTTTTGCCATGTGAGGGAGGATTTGCTTCAAGTGCTCCATGAGATGATGGAGAATGCTGAGCCGGTGTCTACCTCCATCTTGCAAGGTTTACCTTCTAAGGAAATAATGACACTTATTTTGTTAGAATTTTTGTTTAGTGACTTGGTAGCATGTGAAGCAGTCTTCTACTTGCTTATGGAATTGTTGTGTTGGCTGAGGGAATTGCTGTTGAGGCTGTTTGAAAGTTTTCCCTGCCTGACAAATTCTGGCCAAGTGACCTTTCTTTTGGCATTTTAAGCAAATGGCATTCCTGAACTTGCAGGATACCCTGAGGTGATTTCCCCCACAGCTCAGGCAGATGGGCTGAGACCGTGGGGGCTGATTGGTGGCAGTTTTTTTTCTGAGTGGCTTTTGGCTGTCTGAGGCGATCGACGTCACCAGCTTCATCAGAGCTTTCCTCAGGGAAGGTTTTGTCGTAGTGAACAGCTGAGCTACTCTGGCTGACAGGATTTCCTTGAATCTCTGCCGCTGAGAGTGTTGACAGCTCAGCGGCTTGAGATTCTTCTATAGCCATCTTAAGGATCAGATCGCCTTTAGCAAGAAGGCATCTCTGCAGCCTTAGGTCCCTAACCCCACAGACTAATTGATCTAATAACATATCATCAAGGTGGTCCCTAAACCCGCAGTGTAAGGCGGCTGTCCGTTGCACTGCCATATGCATGCTAATAGTCTCTCCTTCAGCCTTGGTCCGTCTTCTAAAAGCATGACGCCTGACAATTTGAGAGGGTTTAGGGGAATATTGGTTACAGAGGATTTCCTGCAATTCCTCCCAGGGCACAGTCTTTACTGATTGCAGTGCCAGCAATGCGGTAGCAGTGTCAAACACCATGGCTCCACAAAAACTTTAAAAGTAGACCTTTTTTCTGTGGGTGGAAATTCCAGTGAGGTCAGTGGCATCTAGAAAGAAGTCAAAGTGATTTATATAGGATTCCCATGTCTTTGATGTCGGTCTGAAAGGCGGGAATGCAGGGGTTGAAGTCATCTTTCAATGCATATCACAATAAGCAACAAGCATCTCCTTTTCTATGGAGATTCTCGGTCATCCAGGTCATGGTTGTCCCAAAGGTGGTTTTTCAAAAGGCAACTGGGCTTTCTTTGTTACTCCTTGAAGACATTTTGCTTCTCATCTAAGAAGCTTCTTCAGTTCTCCTTTCCTATTCATAACAAGTTATACATTTCTGTGGAACATCTATTCTTTATATCTACTCCCTGTATTACATCCTAGAATAGGATATTTCTAAGTCAGTCCCAGTATTACCTTGGTCAAAAATGAGCATAAGTTGACTTTAAAAGGTACAACCTCTAACCACTAAAAACATATGATGATGAGCACTTACCATCAATTTTTTATATGATAGGACATGAAACATAGTTTGGATCATGCATTTCTCCTTGTATTAAAAGGAAGATAATTTTCATAAGTATCTCCATCATCTACCTTTCCCTAAAATGTTCCCTACATATTCTACACTATACCATAGAATATCTGAGGGCAGAGAAGCACAAGGCATGCAAAAACAAGCATAAGATGGGGCACATCATTGCATGAATTCTGTTCCATTGTACAGAGGGAAAGTTAGAATACCCAAGCCTATAATTTTATTTGAAACCCAGTGATTTCCATTCCTTTTAAAATTAGAGTGCTCTCTATAATAGCTATAGGTGCACCAGTATAGTTTTTAAGATGGAAGAATAGACATCAACTTTTTCCTTACCTATACAAAAAACATTGAAAATGTTTCTTTTAAAAAAGACAGTGAATATGTGGCATCTCACCCTAGCACTGTACAATATATTAAACTATTTTCTTTATTGTTCAGCAGCTCTATAATTCTGTGCTCATGTAAATTATACCTATGGTAGTTTCTCGTTTTGAGAAAAATGCAGAACCAGAATGGGTTCCCTCATTACTTGTCTACTTTGTCACTAAACCATATATTTTCTCTGAACATTAGATTGCCTTCTGATGAAAACATATTTTTTGTCCTTTAAAAGTCTTTTAAAAAAATCATAGCATTCATGATAGTTATTGTATTTCTTACAGACATAGCTTGTTTTTTTCTATGCTGTGTCAATAGAGATTTTCAACAAAGAAGATGAAGGAGAAAAAGGGGATTAATAAAGAAAGGGAGGAAAGAGGGAAAAAGAATAGACATGACAAATAATTTAAGGCATTAATGAAAAGAATGAGAAGTCAGTCCTGTTGTTTGTATTTTTTTTTCTGGTAGAGTTTTGGGCTAATTTTATTATTTTCAGTAGGCAGAGATGCTCTGTTATTGCTTTTCCTTTATTTATAGAATTGCTGCCTTTGTGGCTGTGACTACTTTTTGATTTAATACATTTTCTAATAATTTAGTGTTCTTCGTTTGTCTGTTTTGTCTTATGGGGTGAAATTGAAAGATAGACAGCCAAGGAAATTGCAGATTATTTATGATTTTATTATAGAATGGAAAACCATCATATTCATTCCTCAGGTACCTCAGGAATTTCATCACTAAGCTAAGGTCAGAAACCATACCATCAAACTTTTGCAAAAGTATAATTTCTTGTATGAAATTATTTCTTTCACTAATTAATATCTATACTTTCAATGCATAGCGGTATGACTGATTATGTGCCATCAAGCTGCTACCACATAGATATATTTTCTCCATGTATGATTTAGTTACAAATAAAACTGAATAAATCTCTCTCTAAAAGATATACTTGCATAAACACAGAGAGAGAATCATCTTTAGCAACTGGCAGTCAATCTTTCTGAAAATAGTATATTGGGGTGAGTCATATATTACAGTTTAAGTGAACTATGCAGTAGAGTGGTAAAATCATCATCAGAAATTATCATTCTGACATCTGTTTTAAGTAAAGGTATAATTTGTCACCTTGCCTGGAATATAGAACTCAATTTTCACTACTATAAAGTGACAGTTTGTTAGTTTTTTTAGCTTTGTTCATGTGTTTTGCTTTTGTTCCCCACCAATAGCTAATATACAGTTTTTGTCAAGTGGTTACTTAGGAGTAAAATTAATGTGAAGTGTATGTATTACTTGTAGCAATCTTCTTTTAATGCATTTCCTTTACACCTTTCTGCATGACACAATTTGATGATCTGCCTGACTGATTATGTAGCACTTTGTAAAATTTAAAACATGTTTTTCAGAAATTGAGTTGATGCACAGGAGTGTCATCTTAAATATATGACTAATAAATTCTCTCTCTCTCTCTCTCTCTCTCTCTCTCTCTCTCTCTCATAATTATTCATGTTTTATCACACCCCACACACTTGTATTTACTTAAAAAAATTCCAACTGTGTAAAATTCTGGCTAATCACGGGGAAAAAGGAACACGTACAAAAAATGAAGGGAACATATTATATGAAGTCTTTGATTCTATTTAGTATGTGCTATATCAAATTCGGTGGAAAGTGGACTGATTTTAGCAGGTATCTAACTGATTCAAAATTCTCTGGAGAGTTCAGCTTTTAATAAGTTGTTTGGGAGCTTAGCACATTGGAAAGGACAGGACATCATGCTCTGCACTAAAAAGCCTTGAAGATTTCTTTGAAAATAGTATCTTATATTTCTTCAAGGAGGAAAGTATTAGATTCAGGGGCTGACAAGTCTGTGAATGACTCTTGCAATTATTATTAGGGCTGTGAAAATCTTCAAAGGGGTGCTTTGGCTTCAAAGGTTCAAAAGAAGCACTTCCTCGGAGCTGCTTTGCAGAGTAACACAGCATCCTCATTTCTAAGACTTAAAGGGATGAGCTTTCTTTGCTCTGCTTTGCGGGTCCCTTCTCAGTATAGTTCTTTTGTGATATTGTGGCCAAATATCTGTGCAAGGTGCTGCTGTCCTCTTCTGGTATGACTTGCCTGAGGCTTTGGCAAGTAGTGCCAGATGATATGGTGCTCAACCTTCTCCAGCACAGCTTGCTCAAATATTTGGCCAGTGCTCTTTGCCCAAGCTGAAATAGGGTTCTTCTGGGGAACAAAATCTGCACACAAACCTTTTCTGATATAGAAGCCCAGGGGAAAAATCTTCATGGAAGCAAAGTGTGATGCCAGCTTGCTCCAAGGAAGACAACACATCACCTACATAGAGATACATAATCTCTTTCTCTCTCAGTCACTCTCTCTCATTCTCTTTTTCTTTTTATCTTTCACTTTGTTTGCCTGTTTGCCTGTCTCTGCCTCTCTCTCTGCCTCTCTCTCTCTCTCTCTTTTTCCCACTATAACTGATGTGTGCTTGAGATCTCCATCAACCGTAAAATGGTCATGTTTAGCAAACAAAGCACATTATTTCAGAGCTGTGTGTCCACTATTATTGTTTTTAAGCCTGTGGTATTTCAGAATTATAAACCAGATGCAATATTTTTTTTAAAAAAATACAATCTGTCAGATTGCTAGAAACTTAAGGTCTCTGTATAAAGCATATGGGTTGGGCCATTCTAAATAACTCTCTATAGGAGGGCACGGGAGCTGGCAAACCAGACCAGGAAGTGATATGACTATCACAAAGGACTAATTTGAGAGATTGAATATATTCATTTATTTCAAAGTGAATTTGTAACAAGTAGAAGGAGATTTTTCTTGCTCTAACTCTTCTTGGGACATAAAATATTTATATATGAGTCAAGTAATGAAATATAATATTTCCTCTGTATCTCACATTTCCCAACATTGCAGGCATGTGAGAAGGAACCATAATAATTTTATACATACAGGTAGTACATGACTGGAGAAGCTTAACTACATTAAGGTGGTCTATGTAAAATACAGCTGTAGTCATATTTTATGTAGGATTATTGATTCTGTTTGGATGACCTTTAGCCAATACCTGTGGCTCAGCTGCATGGTATTAAATTCCTTGCATACTGAAGGTTGAATTAATCTGGTTTAGTGCCTACATTTTAAAAATAAACAATGACAAGTCTTTTTCTTGGAAATTATAATAAGTAAGCAAAACTACAGGTCATTATGAGGACCGAGCACAAATTTACATGTATTTCTTTTTTTCCTGTTCATTACTTTTTTAACTATACAACTTACACTACTTAATGATGCTCTAATATTAATAATATTTTTGTCTATGCAACTGGATTTTAATTCTTTTTGCACAGTAACATAACATTTGGTCCATTAATATTATTTAAATCTGTCTCTCAGTTTCTCCTGCACATATTTTACGTATTTTTACTCTTAAAGTGCTTCTGTTGTATTTACTCATTTCATTCTGTGCTAAAACATGTTTTCAAAACACAGAAATAAAAATAAAAATTAAATGTACCATCTACTTACCTTTTTGATATTTTTTTGATATTTAAGTAAAAGAGTCAGGAATAGAACTCACTTTTGTTTGGATTCACCTGTATTATATTAAAAAAAACCACTGCTTAATTTATTTCATCAAAAATGAAGTGAAAAATTGATTTTTTTTTAATGATAGCAAGTCAATGCAACTGTGTTTTTGCTATTTTGTAAAATAAAACATCAAGAATCTATTGCAAAAAATGAACTGGTTTTTTTCTCCAAAAACTCAGAATGTTTAAAATTCTGTAATTCAATTTCTGAATAAGTGAATAATTAAAGTTCTAGACAACAAACTCTTTTCCTCTCTGCTTTGTATAAAGAAACTTGATTGTACCAAAATAATAAGATCCTCTCTTTCTTTCTGAATTTCATTTCATTTTTACCGATCATTTATGACTTTTCATATAATGTCAACAGAAGCTTTTATTAAAAATGAATGAAATAATTTTGAACTAATTATGCCTTATACTTTCATTCTTTAAAAATGAACTTATGAAATAATTACAATAAGCCCTTTTAAAATGGCACATGAATAGAGGAATAGAGAGCAATAGAGGTAAAATAATGTCCTGTCCCCTTTGATGGCCTGACACCTGTTTAAGGAGCCACTCTTTTAAAAATAGCCTAGCTGTCTGGTGGAAGGAACCAGGACAACTTTGTGAATAGACCAGGGGTGAGCTTCAAAAATTTTAGCAAGGGGTTCTCTGCCTGGTTGCTGGGTGGACATGGCCATGGTGGACATGGCCTAGTCAGCCTCCTGCACCATGGCGGGGGAGGGGGGGCGTTTTTGCCCTCTCCGGGCTTAGGAGGCTTTCTTCAAGCCTCTGAGAGGGCGAAAACAGCCTCCCTGGGCTCTGGAGGCTCTCTGTAAGCTGCAAATGGGCTCTCAAACTTCTGGGAGGCCCATTTTTTGCCCTCCCTGAGCCTCTGTGTGCATCCTGCATTTACCTGCATCCAAAATGGGCCACATGAGGACTCCTGGGAGGTGCAAGAGTGAGATTTGAGGGTTCTCCAAACTGTGCAGAATCTTAGCTAGGGGTTCTCCTAAACCCCTGCAAGCCCCCAGAAGCCCACCCTTGGAATAGACCAAAGCAGGTTCTTTATTGTTGATTGGTCATATTACAAGAATCTCATCAGACTGGTTGCATTCCCTTGGGACCCAATAGATAAGACTTCCCTAGACTAGTCTATGATGTTTGTTCCTCTGGAACAATTTCATGGCAAGCATCTTTAACCGCCCCCCTCATCCCCACTCCATTAGCTGGTGATTCTACTATCAGTTATGGTATAGCCTGTAAAAATATTGAGGAGGAAGAGAAAAGAATGAAAGGATAGAAGAAAAGAATGTAGAAGGAGAAGGAAGGAGAAAACAACAACAAATAACAAGAGATACAGAAAAGAGCTGAAGCCTTAAAGTTATTGTAAGAACATAAAAGTGGCAGCCAGGAGTAGTGAACAACAGTGGAGTGGCATCAAACAGCTCAGGAAGGTCAGAAGGTGTTGATTGTACATTAGTAACCATAGGAACTGCTATGTCATTTTCAGTCATAAGCAGGACAAAGGTGACATGGATGCTGCTTCAAACAGTGGCAATATATGCCAGTATTCCAGAGTAGCCCAGATGTTCACAGCCTCTTTGAGTGTCCAACATCCTAGCAAATAAGAATATTGTGATGGGTTCCGCCATGGTACTACCAACTTTTAATGATTGGCAGCTTGTGAAATATGCACAAGGCTACAGAGCTAGAACAACAGCAGGAGCAAGCTAATCCAAGCAACCTCTGTAGCATCTTCTTCCTAGGCACACAACAGGTGGTTTTGGATTCCAAGTGGATTTGGGGAAAGTCCTGAAAAAATTGAAGCAGCATAAGAAATTTGGATGGAGGTGTAGAGTAGAAAGTACAGCAGTATAAGGCTGCCTGTTAAGGAGAATGTTATGTGGGATGATTGTACACAGATAGTAAGTAAACTGGAAAGTGTTTTAAAGAAAAACAATGCTGGAACTTGGGTTACTTATGAAATCTTTATTGAGCATGAGTCTTTGCTATTAAAAGATCCTGTTGCAGAAATTTTGTTCCTTGCCAAACCAACACATTTTATTACTTCACCTTCCCTATGAATGCTTACTGACAGTATTGCCTCAGATTTTGTATTCTTTTCCTGTATTTCTTTTTCTAGCAGGATGCAGAAATAGATAACTTTGTCTATGATTACTGATCAGCCCAGAGCAAGAAAACCAGTCGAGAAAACAATAAAAAACCATACCCAGTTTCTTCTGTGGGTGTCACATGACACATTGTATTATGTTTTTATGATCACATTTATCACACTGCTAATTTAAAACTACCTGATCTGGCCTGAGATACAATAGGTATGATCAAAAGCAGCGTGCAAAAGAAGTCGGCTTCTCATTTGACAAAAGGGAGCACAGGACTTTCATTTAAAAAGTTACATGTTGAAGTCCAGGAGTCCTCAGACTCATAGCAGGAGGGTTTTCTCTTCTGCAAGCCAAAATTCTCTCCAAACCCCTTTCTTTATTTTCCACTAAAATCACCATTAACTGATTGCCAAAATTTGGAGGCAAACCAAATTTCAGAAGTCAACTTGAATACAATTTCTTGTCCCAAAGGTGCTTTTTTCAAAAAGACAACTGGACTTTCTTGTTTCTTCCCTGAAGATGTTTTGCTTCTCATCCAAAAAGCTTCTTCAGGACTGTAACCTTGTATTGAATAAAAATGCTACTAGGTAATAAGAAACTGTAATGTCTATGGAGATTCTCAGTCATCCAGGTCATGGAGGTCCCAAAAGTGCTTTTTCAAAAGGCAACTGGACTTCTTGTTTTTTCTTTGAAGATGTTTCAATTCTCATCCAAGAAGTTGGATGACCTTAAACTGCTCCACACCACTCCTATTGTAGAAAGCTTCTCGGTGGAAATGATTCTAGTTGAGAAGCTTCAGTTTTTCCCACAGTATACCCCAAAGTTGCCCAGCCTGGAACACCCTTAATACATTATGAAAGTCATAGATTTTGGTGAATCTTGTGGACTTGCCACTCCTCTCTTCTCTGAGACACAGCACATTTGGCAAATGGTTAGAGGCATTTTTAGGTTTGAGAGCTTTGATACAGGATGGTCCACACAATTCACCTGCTACAGCTGTCTGGTGTGGAGTATCTTTGGGGTTTGAAGCAGTGATTAAAATGTCTCCGTTTTAGAAGGTAAGAAAGGGCTCTGAATTGGAGTGAAGAAAATACACAGGACTGCTTCCCCTTGCTCTTAAAAGCAAAGGTGCCATGGTGCTATGCAAAGAACTTCAAGGGGGCAAATCATTCAAAAGTCCATCTAGCAAGTAATCCATCTGAAACTTCCCTTAATCTTAATATTAGGAAATTTCCTAAAGGAAAAAGGTAGAAGTGATCAGTTTAATTATAAAATTTTTCTTCTTGTTATATTGATTTAAAACGTGTATTTGTATTTATTTTTATGTGTTATGGCAGATATAACTGGATTCAAGCAATTTCTTTCTTTTTAGAAGTTTAAGAGGCAGTGGTGATGAAAATAATTATAAAAAACAACTCTCCTAAAGCTTTCAATTCTTTCCTGGAGTTCTAGGAGATATTTTCTAGCCTTTTATTAGAGAACATAAATATGCCTCTGCCAACAAAACATGCACATGACATTTACAGGCCAACACTGAACCATCAAAAATGTCAATTTCTCTGCAGATCCACCAAAGACAGCACTGCTGATGAAGAAGACAGCGCTGATTCCCACATTGCTAAAAATTCTGGGAAGTTCTCTCATCTCAAAGTTGCCCACATTAGGAAACAAAACAAAACTAATAGCTCTTAGACTTAATGTGAGGAATTAAATGACCAAGTGGTGATATGACAGGATTCCCAAACAAAATGCATACTGAGTGCATATAGTCCTAAAGATGGAACTTTCTTTGTTTCTGTTTCCCCTGTCCTGGGATAGAAACTTGCCCAGTATTTTTTGATGAGCAGATGAGAGTTGTGCTGCTGTTGTTTTTAAATTACCCTCACTAAGATCTACATATCTTACACTCCAGGTTGTCATAGTTGTTAAATCTTCAGAGAGTAAATTTGAATGAATTTGGAATGTTACTGAGATCTTGTCTTGTTCTCCATGAAGTGGATGGTTCTACAATCATGGCCATGTCTATAGTTGTGCAAATCTAGAGCTAGCAGAGAATGTCAACTATTCATCCAGATTGCCTCCAAGATGGCCTACAGTGGATCCAAGCTTTGTGATCTTGCCATAGAGCCCCAGATTATGAAGTCACAAATCTACTTCTTTTTTGCACTTGATACATTTTGAAGCAGTTCCAGGTGCACCACACATAATGGAATGTGAATTATGGACCAAAACCCCCCCACTTCTGTTGCTACTACATCAGTAACATTATTTCCCAATTTTCCTAAATAAATTTCCATTTTGTTAATTTATAACAATTTCTTCTAACACTATATAATTAACTTCTTAATATGTCTTTGCACTGAAATTTCATGTTCAATCAACATTTATTTTGAAAGGCACTCAACTTTATCCCTAGGAGTCTGGTGCATTTGAATGATAAACATACTTATTTTATGGCTAAGATTTGTTCCCTATTTAGCACGCAGTTTCCGGGGTCACATGTTCCCCTTTTGCGACAAGGATTCACTTAACAACCTGGGTTACTAACCTAACAGCTGCAGTGATTCACTTAACAACTATGGCAA
>AZIM01001956.1:101168-115804 GCA_000516915.1 Ophiophagus hannah | reverse complement strand
AATTTTTGCATGGTATTTCATAAACTCCTTGGTTTTTTAGCTGGATCTTGTCCTTGGGGTTTCCTAAGATGTTGGCTATTTTTTGGTCAGTGCTGAAGGCTATTGTGTTTGTGGAGAATTTTGCTGATTTTATCTGTGGTGCCTTTGNCTTAAAGCCACAGGACATGAAATTGATTTTGAGGGAACCAAATTAATTATTCTCTTGTTGAAGTGTTCAGTATTCAGCCAACTTATTAAGCTATGACAACTTAGATACCAATTTGCAAGCCTTTTAGTACCAGTATCTGAGAGAATCCAGGAAACTTACTTAATGTTAGGAACTGAAGCTTAGTAGCAACATTTGGAGGAACTGTGGATATTGGGGAAGTTTCACAAGACTTTCTGAATAGTATATACACCAATGGAATCAGGAAAAGATCCAGAGACTGGTTCCCTAAATATTCAGCAGCCTATTATATTGTTTTTAAAGCTGGCTAAATCACCTGAGGCTGCCCAGAATGGAAAAGAATAGGTTGGCTTCATGCAGAAATAAAAATGCTGCTAGAAGTAAGCAAACATCTCCATTTGGCCTCATAGTTTTGTGTTTCTGCTGATTATTATGAGTAGTGAATGTGCACTTTGTCTTATTTGTATGGTGTATGCTTTGTCTGTTGGTCTATATAAGAAGAGAAGATTGCACTATAGTGCTGGTATATGCATCAACAATTAGCTTTCTGTGCTACTTTGGGGAAACCAATAGGTAATGTGATATTTAGGGCTCATGGTTAAAGGGCACATGACATGGATTTTGTAATATTGTTAAATAACAAAGTAACTTTGTATTTTAATTTGACTTATTTTTATCTTTTTAAAAAGGGTAATAAGGGTATATCAGATCATTATAGACCGAAATTATTGCTATATGAATTGACTGATAGTTTGTCTGGATAGTGTCTCCTGATATGAGAGAGCTTGCTAATGCTAATTGGTATCTGGTTTGTCTCATGAACTCCAAACAACCTTTTTTTGCTTTTTAAGATCCTAAAATTTAGGATCTTTCTGTTGTCACACTTCATTTTAATGAACATGTATGTTATTATGGGATACAAATATGTAGCATGCTTGACTACATGTAACTGATTCTATGCAAAGGGGAAGTTATTTTGTCCTGTTCAATCAGGTTTTTTCTGTCATTTTCTTTGATGTCTTAAATATAAAAGGGAATTTAAGATTGGTCCTGAGCAGTGATGGGATTCAAAAATTTTTACTACTGGTTCTGTGGGCATGGCTTATTTGGAGGGCGTGGCTTGGTGGTCATATAACTGGGGTGGGCGTGGCTTGGTCATGTGACTGGATGGCCATGCTTGGTGGTCATGTGACTGGGTGGGCGTGGCCAACTCAATGTCACTCACTCAAGTGGTGCCTTGCCTGGCCCCTCCCCTCCCAGCCATTCCTTGTCAATTAAAAATAGCACAGAGTTTTTTTTCTCTCTCTCCCCCTCTTCCTTCCTAATTTTTTTCTTTCTTTCTTCCTATTTCTTTTTCTTTCTTTTTCTTTTTTCTTTCTTTTTCTTTTTTCTTTCTTTTTCTTTCTTTTTCTTTTTTCTTTCTTTTTCTTTCTTTTTCTTTTTTCTTTTTCTTTCTCTTCTTTCTCGTTCCCTTCCCTGACCAAGAGGAAAGCCTTCCGTTGTCTGAAGCCCCATTGATTCCCAGAAAAAGGGTGTTCTGATCCAGCACAGGAAGCTGGGAAAGCTGGTAACCTCCAAAGAGGATGCTGGCAATGGAGGCTGGAGCATGCTGCTCCCGTGCCTATCTTCCTTTCCTTCCGGGAGAATGAGGATGTGGGTGGCGGTGGTCCTGGGGACAAAAGGAAGAAAGTGAATGTCCGCAGCAGTGGTATTCCGGGAGGGCAGATCAGATGGAAGTACCGGGGCTGCTGCACATGATCACCTCCACCACTCCTTTCAGCCCCAGCACAGTAAAGATGCTCCCCAAGGGCCAGCGGCCCACCCACCCACTGGCCAGGCCAGGCTGGAAGTGGCATGTCCCCTGGAAGAAGGAAGAAAACAAGCGGCGCTGCTGCTCCAGTCTCCATTGCCCATGTCCTCCTTCTCCTGGGGGTGAAAGGAAGAAAGGCATGGCTACAGCAAAGTGCACACATGTGCAGCCTGGGACATCCACCCTCCTGGTCCTGCCAGGTGAGCCTGGGGATGGAGGGAAACAGCTAGCTAGGCTGCAGCCAGCACTCCCGCCTGGGATGGGGCCACACCAGCAATGAAGTGAACCAAGCAAGCCTGGGAATGGTGGGGGGGGCCCTTGGCTAGCTTGTGGGATGGTGGGGGAGGGGGAGGCAAGCTCTGGGGATGCTAGGGAGGGTCTAGCGTGAATTGCAGTCTTACCTGTGAGCAGGAAAATCAGAGCTGCTCAGTTGGGGCACAGGGCCAGGCACCATGTGGGAAGGCAGGTTAAGCCATGAGGACCCAGTGTGGAGTGAGGAGTGACTGNGGAAGGCAGGTTAAGCCATGAGGACCNAGTGTGGAGTGAGGAGTGAATGGGTGGGGTGAGCGAAAACTGGGTGGGTGGGGCAAGTGAGCGAACTGCGACCAGGTGAACAGTTTGAGGGCATGGCCAGCCAGAAGTCGCTACCAGTTCAGCAACCCATGGCAAATTATCGCTACCAGTTCTCCCGATCCAGTGCGAACTGGCTGAATACCACCTCTGGTCCCGAGATTTTCCCTTTTCATAGGGAGATCCTACTTTATTAAAAAACAAACCTCTAATAAATTGCTTTTAAATGATCTTACTTATTGGAAAAGGTAAACTGAGGCAGAACCTAGGGCCAGATTTTGCCATCATGGTCCAGCTCTGATTTGTCAGTTTCTTAGCCAGGTTTCTTTTACCAGTACCAGTTTACCTTCTATGAAGAACTGCTGTGTTTTACAATTTAAATCCCATGCCTGAGCTTGGAAAACCTTTGTTGGTTTGGAGGTGGTGGTAGGTGTATCCATTTGCCTAGGGAACTATCCATCATCTTCTCTAGCTAACATATTTGTTGATAGGTAGACCCTTCTTGTGGTCATCAATTTGTGAGAATCCTTTACCGGGCTTGGAAAATTCCTGATTGCAAATGTGAGTCTAAATTTAACAAGCATGTGTCCATGCTTGGAGCCTATGTGGCAAACAGGAAGCCTATGGAATATATTGGTTTCTTTTGTTTATTCTCTTAAGGAGGAATTAAAAACTACACTTGTCAGACTTCAATTAAGCAGCATAATTGCTGAAAGTAAGCGGCAGCTTATAGTTGGAGACATCTTTGTCAATTAACAATATTTTCTCACAGCCTGGCACTGAATTATTATGTGCTAAGCCAACATTTGAAGGGAGTTTGAAGGGAGATGAGATTACAGCTCATTATCACTTCAGAATTAGCAAATTGGGAGGGCTCATTCCACTGCTGTCTCTATTTCCAAAGGGTTTCTCTTATATTAGAAATATTTGGTATAATCCACCAGGACTGTTGAATGCAAATTGATGTAATAGGAAGCTCAACAGGATATTCCTGATGATAGAAAGATAAAAACCAATAACCCAGAATATAGCTCTGGCTATTGAATATAGCTCTAGCTTTCTTAGGAAATGTGAGCTTTTACTGAACATAACCCTAGTAAGAAAACTGTTATTTTATATAAGTGGTATTAAATAAAGGAACCAAGTATATAGAAATAACTTTCCTTCATAACAGTATACCATTTCAACAAATTCTACACAGATCTAATGTACAATTAGTCAGTTGTTTTGGGGATTAAGTGCATTCTACAAAATGGTAACATTGCAAACCTTTTTAATCATACAGTATATATGAATATTTATATGAATCATATATACGAATTGATGAAGGCACTAATTACAGAAAACTTGAATTAAAAATCTTCAGTATGGAAACAATGAGAATCATTTAGGAAATCATGCATGCCCAAAATTGTTTTGAGAAAGTGAATAATCCGATTTTACCTTTTTAACAGATAAGTTGTATTTTCTTCTATATTTGATACTTTATTTAATTGTCATGGAATACAAATCTTCATTTCACTGACCTCTGGAGTATCTGGGCCACAAAACAAAATAGAGTTCAGCAAGGATATATAATGTATCCTTGCATGTGCTGATATACATTCACTTCTTTTTCAAATAAGTTCTTTCAAATGTGTCCTGTTTCAGGTCTCACACTCACCCACAACAGTTATTAGGTGAGGAAAGCAATTTACTCAAGGCTGAACAGGTAACAGTAGACAAGGAAGAAATATAAATCAACAAAGTCTCTTGAAAAGAAAACTTGCATAAGTGGCTTCACTTTCAAGAGGAACATCTATAATAGTAGCCAAAAGTTCAAATCAGGTTTGTCAGCCAGTCCAAAGTGAAGTTTCACAGAAGCAAGACCCAGAACAAATCAGCTTTATCTGCAAATCAGTTAACTATTTCCTCCAGAGTTACATGGGTCAGAGCTGCCTGCTAAGTCAGGCTGTTTTTAATCACAAAAGATTTTCCTGTACTTGGCAAGGATCTTGAGTGAGTGTCTATGCTCTGCTCTCAGCATTGCAGTCTGCGGGAGGGCTTAGAGCTCATATGTCATCACCTGACTGCTCCTGCTGTTCTGAGGGAACCTGTGTTTGATCAGTCTCAATTCCTGACTTCTTATCTCCTGAGGCTTATATTCAACAGGTTTAGTTGGAGAGCATCTTTAGAATCAGAGTCCTGGGCCATGATATCCTCTCCTATGTAGACCATTTTTTAACATGCCTTTTTGTGATGGAAACCTTTATCTGGTTTCCATTCCTCCCCCGCTTTGAATGGCATTTTATTAGAAGTGGATGAAATTCATCATTCATTAGTGTGGATAGAAAGATGTTGATTAATATGTGGTTTTCATTGTCCAAGGTAGGTAATGAAGCAGAATAGATTCATTTCAAATGAGTTAGAATGATAATAATGTTCCTGAGCATTTTTACTACTTCTTTTTCAGATAGAAAACAAAGAATATGGGAAAATGGAAGATCAGAATATTATTCAATTATTTTAAACCTGTTGTTAGAAGAGGAAGAAGCATTCAGATTCCAAACTATAATAAAAACATTCTTAGAGGCAAATCATACTTCTTTAAATCTGTCTACCTTTTCTAAAAATGGCTGCTAAATTATACACTTTTTGTAGATTGTTAAAAGAGAAAATAATTACATACTAGGACTAAACAAAGCAGCAATTTGGAGATCTGCTTCAAAAATTTATTTGAATCACCACCCTCAAACTCAATTGGTGAATTGATTTTACACATTAATTCTAATCAAGTACTTTTGAATCATTTCAACTCTATGATGGACTTTGTGTGCATATGCTTTTCAAATAATAGAATCAGTTTGCTTTGATATAAACCACTCCACTATTCAAATCAAGCTAATAATTCTAATCAGCTCTGGAATAATTCTGCTGCATACAAAGGAAATGGGCATATTAAAATTCAGGATGGATTGGAAAAAGTATGGATCCATTAAATGCAGACGTTCCCATTCAAAGGATGATTTCCCGGGAATTACAGTTATATGCCTTCTTATTATGGAAAACTATTAGAAAAAGAAAAAAGAAACCTGCTAAGAAATAAATCAGAGGAATAAGACAAAAAAAATCACTTATATTCTGCTCAGAATAAATTCACTTTAAAATGGGAATAGCTAGTCACAAAATAATATTTATCAGTAAGCGAATTGGTAGATTTTTTTTTTATCAGGGTGCTCTGTAATTTCTCCTAGAGCAATGATGGCTAACCTTTTTGGCACCGAGTGCCTAAGGCATGCATGCGCATCCCCAAAATGCAGTGCGGACACATCCCCATGCATGCATCTCCTGTGCATGCAAGCACATCTCCCATGCATGTGCCCCATGCATGCATGTGTATCTCCCGCATGTGCCCCACCCATGCATGTGGGGCAGAGGCCTGAAGACCAGCTGGCCAGCAGGAGGTGCATATGCATGCACAGCAGAGTTGAGCTGGGGCAATGGCTCGCATGCCCACAGAGAGGGCTCTGCGTGCTCCCTGTGGCACACATGCCATAGGTTTCCAATCACGGTCCTAGAGTATCTTTAAGCAGCTAGTTTATTTCTGTCTCTTTGGGGGAGGAAACATGGAAGTGAGCAGTTGGATTGTCAGAACTTAACCATTTTTATTTTTTAACATTCTCTATGAGAGGTCTGCATCAATTTACCTATCTGCCAGGCACTCAACACCAGGCACTAAGATTTCCCTCCTCAAGGCAAAGAGACACTGTAGTTTGGATCAGCAAGGTGCCTTACACCACCTCAGATCTTAAAACTATAACTCCAATATCAGGAAGAGGCTTAGTTTCATGTATTGGCCAAGTACAGAAGCTCCTCCCACTGCTTTTGCCAGTCCTGTACATGCATAGGAACAGGCTACAGGTCATTTGGATACACCTGACTCTTTATATCAAGTTGGATTTCTAGAGGAAATTCCAAATATGCAGCTACTCTACTTCAGTATTAAAATTAGTCCTTCAAAGTGTTGGTTTACACCGAAACCTGAAGCAAAACATCCCATAGAAGATCTGGGCCCTTGTGGAGGCCAAAGGTCATTACTTGAAATAAGTATGATTTCAGTTGTAGACATTATTTAACATATTTATTTATTTATTTACTTTTTTATTTACTTTTTTATTTACTTATTTATTAAATTTATTTGCTTCCTGGCTTCTAATGAAACAATGCCAGTTTTTTTTGTTTTTTTCAATCATCCAGGTCATGGTTGTCCCAAAGGTCCTTTTTTTTCAAAAGGCAACTGGGCTTCTTTGTTTTTGCTTGAAGACATTTTGCTCCTCATCCAAGAAATGTCTTCATCTCTGAAATTATGCACTTCAGTTCCGCACTATTCATTCAGAACTGAAGAAGCTTCTTGGATGAAAAGCAAAATGTCTTCAAGCAATAAACAAAGAAGTCCAGTTGCCTTTTTGTGAAAAAGCACCTTTAGATTAAAGAAGGAGGGAGTGTGGCTTACTGTAGGCTTGTGACTAAAACTTATTTAGTCTTAAAGTCTCTCTTCACCCCTTCTTATATGCTTACATCATATAGAGAGACTACAAGCTCTCTAGAGATTAAGCCGAATTCAGAAGTATAGAATTTTACTTCCTTTTGGATTCACCAGAGTTCACAGTAGCTTTTGCCATGTCCAAAATATGTATAAAGTTACCTATTTTTATAAAATCAGTATAAAATCATCTCAGCAGACCACAAGGGTTTTGCCTAATTCAAACCTCTTCTGGATAGAAAGGAAACTAGTTACATGCTGGTAGAATGGTAGGATGGGCATATCCTTTATCATGTTGTTGTGTTCCTAAATCACAGTAAATCATAAAAATAGTTTAGCCTAAAAATAGGTTAATGATTTCTGAACCCATTTTTCTTAATTTTAAACCATCATTTATTTAGGGCCAAATATCTTTTGATAAATGATGTAATATTTGTGGGGAATTTGAGGTTAACGGAGTAGATGGTGCCACAATAGGACTAGAAGAAAATGGGAAAAATTATTGGATGTTTTTCTTTGTTTTGTGTCTTAGCTGCATTATAGCCATTTTAAGGCTTACATTGTTCCCAGATGAATAAGGGTATTCTGCAGTTTTTAGCCATCATAGGCAGATGCAGCTCACTGGATAAAATGAGACGGTGTGGTATCTCTTTTATAGCATATCATACATGGAATGATGGCTTGATGTTATGTGCAAGCTTAGACAAAGATTATGCCTTCATCAAATCGCAAATATTTTTTTAATTTAGTAAAGAAATGGGCAATTCATTTCAGGAACCAGAGAATATATGCACTGAGATTTTGGGAATAATATATGCAGTGAGATTTTGGGAATAATAATATCCAGCTGCTTAACCTATATTTTCTCAGGATTCTGGAATGGCAGAATGAGATTCATGGTACTATAATGCTAGGAAGTACCATCAGGGATCATCCATTAAAGGGAAGAATTAATGAAACTCATTTTGAAATGTTTTGACCTTCTTCCACAATAATAATCCTATAGGAAGAATTAAGTTACTGTTGGAATTTAAGTAGGTCTTTGGGCACATTGTTACCAGAATGGGAAGTCATAAGGCTCATTGTCAATGGATTGCATATATATTCAGGAACTTAAACACACATTTAATTCTGGATTATCACAAATTGTTCATATCTTAAGGCTACTGAGTTGTGATGACCTGGGGTGTGGCACAAAGGCAACACAGTCAAATAAGCAAGAAGTGTCCTTTTAATAACTCCAACTTTGCCCCCAATGTCCAGGTTACCTTTGGCTAGAGAAAAAACTCTCCCAAGAACAGTCTTTAAGTGGAGGAAATTCAGCCTGAAAACAGAGTACATACAAACTGTAAATAAAAATCCACACAAACCACGCTNAGAAGGAATTGCAGACTTGAAAGCCCAGCAAAACACATACAGTTGGGAAGATGCCAGAAACCCAGGTAAGCCTCAACGATACCAGATAATTCACTATTTGCTCCCAACAACTTTGCTGTGTGCAGCCTCCCTTTTTAAACACTGTATTCCCAGCTGCAGCTAATGAAGGGAATCAGGGCCCTTTCCTCCTCTGTAAGCCACGCAACTCATGTTCCTCCCTTCTCCGTTTCTCCCTGCATGCCCTAGGATGAAGAGGGATGGGCCTGTGTCTTCCTCTGAATTCCCTTTCCCTTGGTCTACCTCTTCCCTGCTCTGCCCAGCTGGGCTTTGCCCTTCCCCAGTTTCTTCAATGGCAAACAGAGCCACACTCCCACTCCCTGTCAGCTGGTTGGCCTCCCCTTCCAAATCAGATTCAGACAGGGGCATGACATGAGTTTTGTATCACCACTTACCCCCTAGTAGTAAGTACAGAAGTCTCCAAACTTGGCAACTTTAAGACTTGTGGACTTTAACTCCAAGAATTCTTCAGCAGCTTTAAATCCTCAAGTCTTAAAGTTGCCAAGTTTGGAGACTCCTGAGCAAGTACATTGAATATAGAATGGAGTGCATTAATATATTGCTTTGAGATATTTATTCAAAAGGAACAATCTCTTTTTACCATAGAATTAGTCCCTATTTAAAAATGGATGGTGACATCAAAGAAACTATACATTTACTTTGATTTTCTTCACAGAAAAGAAAGATTACATAAAAATTGGATTTTTTAAAAGAATCTTTTTGCAATGAGCTATCATTATAAATTTTTCCTTAGCAATAAAAAGTGCTTTTATGACTACTCTAACTGGGCTAAATTCCAGGAACTATAATTCCATATTATACTTTACATACACAATTTTCTTAAATGTATGAGACTGCTTGTGAGGTTTAATCTTTGTCATAAGGATCAGAGAGCAAGATTATGTTCCTACTGCCTGCTGTTCCTGATTTGTTTATAGGTTATAAACCTAGCCCAAACCCTGAATGTTTTTTTTTTGGTCCTAAACAAATTAGTCTTCTTATTTCATCACTGTGAATATACGCAATCCATAAGAGCAAAACATCCAGGATTTCTATTTATGATCATAGCTTAACATGTTGAGAAATAATTAGTCTGGCTCATTTGGCAGCTGCTTTTGGTATTTTATATTCTCTTCAGGAGCTTCAAAGACGAGTGTAATTGTTTATTCTTCTTTGTATTTTTCCCTGAAAAGACTATAGTGTTTGCTGTTACTAGTGTATGAATGCACAGGTAAATCCTACATGAATGGGGTTTGTATAGTATGTCTTAGTTGGTTCCCAAAGGATGTTGAAGGCTTGTAGAAAGTGGGACTTCAGTTCTAGAGAAAGAACACCTGCCAGAAAGAAATTGGTGGCTGTACTGAATTCTGATTTTGGTTGTTACCATTTCATCTAACCATGGCCAGTCTGTAATTCTTAGCTGATTACTCCCATGGAAATTAGACCCTTCAAAGAAAAAAAATTGCCGTTCATAGATTATTGTGTACAATATCATTATTTGCAAAGCATAAATGTATACAGTGACATTTGTCGCATGTTTATATATAACTTCTTTTAGCATTGGATGATAAACTTGTTTAAGTTTTGGTTCTTGGGAAAAATGGATGGAAGAAAAACCATGCACAATCCTCATGTGGTCACTTGTCAGTGCCAGAAATAAAATAAGCTGTGTCATTTCCATCACTTCAAACAAAATGTGCTCTGGCCTGAAACATTCACACATTTCACTGGGTGTCATCATGTTTTGCACAACTAAGTGATGAAAATGCATACTAGAATTGAGAGGCACCACTAAGTAATCTGTCCTTAAGTTTTCCTCATCTGAAAAGCAATCACTTTAATGAATGGAATGTTACTCAGAATTTCTGACATTTCCTAATATTGGTAACTATAATATATTGCATATTATGATGTTTGACACTGCTCGTGATCATAGAAAAAATCACCAGATCATTTAACTGAACTTTGAGAATTAACAACTCTGTCTCTTCATTCCAGACATTGATGTAAAACTGTTTTCTACATCAGGCTTCCCCTCCAGATGCTTTGGAACTACAGGTCCCAGGTTACCACATCAAGAGAACACCAGTTTGAGGAAAGGGTTATCCAGATACAGCTTGTAGGGAAAAGATAGGACTTCATATTGTATGGACCTAGGATACTTCTTACAATATTCCATCATTTGAGAAATCAAACCAATTGAACTGTTTTAAATTTGGAGCTCCTTTAGAAAAAGCATAGCTTTCATCCATCAAAAGTAAGATTGATTCTAATTTGAGAGCCACTTAACATTAGTCCCAAGGCTAAGGATTTTCCATTGATTGCAAGGAAGGTAAGTAAAATGAAAACAATCTTGACAACTGGAATAACGTTTGGGGCTGGCTGGCTGACTGAAGATTAAAGACTTGCACTAAAGACTAAAGATTTGCATTAAAAACTGACTGCTATTAATGAAATAAACCACGGTTATTTAATGTTGCATTTAAATGTGACCATTTATCCAAGAGTGATAAAGTCCTTTAACAACAAAATAAAAACAAACACTCAAACATTAGCCAATAATGAAAATTTATCACCCTTCCAAGTATTAGAATTTTTATGGCATTCATCTCCCCTATAAGGTGACTCTGAGTGGCTTACAAGTTATAAAACAAATAGAAAAATAATTAAAATATTAAAACATTAAAACTACACAGATTTAAGATTTTTATACTGTGTTATGGTTACCAATTTTTTTCCATTATCACAGGGAGAGAACAAGAACATATGTTCATGAAAGAGTCCGCTGATTATGCTTTAAAAAAAAATCAGCAGACTTTTTCAAATGACTAAGTAGTTAACAATGACCAGTAGGACTACTAGTCAAAATTAAGTCAGGGCTTTGTCATTCTATAATAAAAATCATGTCCCATGCTTCCCAAACTGAAATTATCTTTGTATGGACAATTGAAGTTGGCTACTTGGCTCAGATAGGAAGCTTTATAAAATTAATTCTTAATGAAACTTAACTACTTAGGTCATATGTTTTTAAATGCAGATACAACCTTATGAAATGTGTACTACCTGAGTAAATTTCATTAGCCATGGTTTGATTACTCAAGCTGTGGTGTATAATCATTAGTGGCCTGGCTTTATATAATTCTAAACCAGGTTGCAAATTATAAGTTGACGAGAAGCCAAAAGTGAATAAACCAGATTGGGATATCATATTGTGGATATCAAAATGTTATTTATGTACAGTATAAACTAGTAAAGTAATATGCTAATTGAAGAGAAAACCCCAAAGTAATATATAAAATATTGGATTCCTGCAATTGGTCACAGGATTGGACTAGAAGAATTCCAAGTTCCCTTTTACCCCTTATGTTCTATAATTATGTATTTATGATAATATTATGAGGACTACTTTCATTATAAGTTCAAAGCAATAAGTCAGGAAAAATGTAGAATTAATGAATTTTAGATCAACAGTTTAGTAATTAAATTGTCTATTCAGGAGCAAATCCAATTGTGTTCAATAGGTTTATTCTGAAATAATTATTCATAACATTGTAGACGTATTTTGTGAAAAGTAATGATATGCATATATTGATTTGAGGAATATTTTTAAACGGGAAACTGAAATGTTAATGAAACCATTTGGGAAAAGAATGGCTCCAGCATAAATTTGCATTGTATTGCTGACTATATTTTTTAAAGCTAGTGATATTCCTCTCACATCTTTTCTTCTCCCAAATCTACCTGTCCCATATTTCATTCTTAGAATTTTGAGAAGGGGGATTAGCCAGAGGCATTTGATCAAAAATAGGTCAGAAATCAACATTTCGTTTATTAATGAAACCTATCCTATCCATTAACAGCTCTATTTACATAGCTAGCTATGTAAATGACTGAAATGATAGAGTGGGTAAGTAATTTCCTTTGGGGCAAAAATGCACCCTTCCCCCCAAAAAACTGTCATCCTCCTTATAATCTGAGAAACCCAGATGGTACACATAGATCGAAGAGGTTAGTTGTCTAGGCCTATGAGGGTCCCATTGTTTGACAAAAAATTGCAATTCAAAGCCATTTATTTCCTTTTCTAAATTATTTGATGCCATGCTGTAGGGCATCCTACAATGTTAGATTTCAAGTCTCATAATACACAGCTAGCATGGATTTGGCTGAGGATTATGGGTCTCAAAACCCAACAAATCTGGAGATGATCAGATCAGGAATTGCATTGTAGAAAACCATTCATGGTAGGGTGAAGACTTCTGAAATGAAATACCCTATAATCACAATCTGAGCTCTTTGTCAGTTTAGAGTAGGGGTGTCAAACTCAAGGCCCAGGAGCCAGATCCAGCCCACAGGGTACTAAGATCTGGCCTACAGGGCCACCCTGGAAATAGTGAAGGACCAGCCCACAGTGCCTCTGCCAGTGAAAACACAGCCCTCACAAGCTCCATTTTTGCTGGCAGAGGGTTGCAGGAGACAGTCCCAGCCAAAAATGGAGCTCAGGAGCCCATTTCCTCTGGCAGAGCATTTGGGCCACAGGCTTAGAGTATTGATCTGTCTCTCATCAACTTTAACTTCTTTTCATGAAAAGAACATTCTTCAATTTCTTTAAAAGATGAAGAAAAAAGAATCAAATTAGGAAACAAATATGACTTAATCTTTACACCTCAACAACCATATTATGTGTTATGGCATTATTGAAAAATCTTTATCTAGAATTAGAAAAATAGCACAGTACCTTGAAATTAGCTGCCTGTTCATGACTCTATTCAAAATGTTCTTTTCCAATTTTCAGATTAAAAAGCTCTCTAAAGCAGAAGTGTGCAAAGTTTTGGGGGGAAGGGTTATTTTGGGTGGGGGAGGCTTTGGCATGCCACAGTATGTATGCTCAAAAGCAGAAGAACAAGAACAAAAAAATTAGTTTGTTAGGCTAAAAATAAAATTGTGATTTAATTTAAGTTTAATTTATATAATTAAAAATAATTAAAATGATTACTTATTTTTATGTAATAATGGCTTTTCCAGTGGCTTTTCAGTACTCCCACATTCCTTGTGAAAAAAGATTTTTCTAATACCAGTAGGTGAATTTAGTCTTACCTTTATTATCTATTTTCTTAGATCCTTTAATCTGGATTAAATTTAAATATATTTTCTGATTTAAGTATTTAAAGCACCCTGACTATTCATGTATTTTAATTATTCTGAATATTTGTTATTTTCGCATGTTGCATTTTATCTGGGTGACAAAGCAGTATATAGATTTTTTTAAAAAATCTCTCCTAGGTTTTGTGGAGATTACAAGAGTTTGGGAGATTCCATAATAGCTGAATTTGTGTACTGATCTGCAGAAAGTAAGAACAATATTTTGTCACATGTTGTCTATCTCTCCACAACACTTTCTACAGTTTGATATTCAAAAATTGCTTTTGTATCTGCTAAACACTAGTTTTTCTGAGTTAAGATACCAGTGGAAACAAAAAAAACCCTAAGAACAAAGAGCAAAAAGAAAATCAAAATTCAAAAGATAAAACACAGGAAAATACAGTTTTCACCCAGGCTCAAAGCCAAATCTCCCCCTTGTGATTTGCTTTTAAGGGTTTGGTTTTAAAATGCAGAAAATGGAAGAAGAAAAATAACAGCAGTAAAACGTTGCCACAAAGTGCGGAAAAATAATAGTGCGGAACCTGTGCGATTTTAAATTGAAATAGAAATGCATACAAACACCAAAGTTTTTATAATGATGAGCTTTGGTTATACATAATAAGTAGCTTTGAGATAGAGGACTTTATCAAATAAAATAAAATCCATGTTTAAAGCTAGATTTGAAGCGTATCTATATGTCAAGAAAGGATGTTGCTCTGCTTTATAATTGCAGTGAGAAGATAAGCCTAGGCATCAAGCAATAAAGCTCTCATGAGAAGAGTGTTATATCCATTTGAGAAACTAATAATGTTTTTGAAATGTCTCCAGAATGAAATCCCTACAGATCCCCTTAACAGAAGGAATGGCTTTATGGATAGGCACTATATATTCATGGACTACATCACAATTGTTTGGGCACAAAGCACAAATTATAAATTATACTCAGCACATGCAAGCAAATTAGTGATAGAACTTAGAATAACTTTATTGTCACT
>AZIM01001955.1:128738-142146 GCA_000516915.1 Ophiophagus hannah | reverse complement strand
GAGGGGGCGGCATACAAGTCCAAATAAAAAGAAAAAAAAATTCACCGGCATTTCCTGTTCAGCTACAGCAATCAGATGCTGAGGTACAATCTCCCAGGTTTAGAGTATACAGAGGACAAAAGAACAATGTTCCTCAATGAGACTTCTTGCAAAATGAAGGGCAAGGCATGAGTGATTGCAGCTAGCTGGCTGCAGACAGATTTAAGTTATGTGCTTGCAGTCCTTGTTGGAGATAACCATTTGTCTATCCAGCTCCTGAATTGCGTTCCTGCTTCTTGTTTGTGACTCTTGACCTTTGGATTAACTGATGACTTGACTTGGCATCCTGGGACTCTTGTTTTGGACTTCAGGTAGTACTCAATTTATGACTGTAATCAGTGGTGGGATTCAAATTCTTTTACTACCGGTTCTGTGGGTGTGGCTTAGTGGGTGTGGCAGGGAAGGATACTGTAAANCCGGTTCTTCGAACTACTCAAAATTTCCGCTNNNNGTTCTCCAGAACTGGTCAGAATCTGCTAAGCACCACCTCTGACTGTAATGGAGTCTGGCATTTCTGTCATGAGTCATGACATTTTCAAATCAAGGCACCCACACGACTGACCTAATTTTACAACTTTTTTGCAGCAGTTGTTAAGTAAATGCTACAGTCATTAAATGAAGCTATGTATTCCTGAGGGCACTTTTTTTTAACTGGGAACAGAAAGCCAGTTTCTAGGAAAAAGGATTGTTCATTGTGTCACATCCCTGCAGAATACTGCAGTTAATTATAAAGGTGAGCTGGTTGCTAAGCATCTGAAATACAGTCGTGGGGAGGGGAGCAGCTATCGGAATGCCAGAACTAGGTTATAAGTACCGTTGGGGGAGTTGTAATAACTTTGAACAGTTGCTAAACAACTGGTTATTAAGCTAGGACTACCTTTATATTATTGCTTCTTGGACCGTCTTTGGCTATCTTCTGACAAGCACTCTTTACTAGGCATTTGAATCACATTTCTGTCTACCATTATCTGCCTAAACTGCAATAAATATTCCTGCTTTCAAAATATTGTTTCTGTGTGTGTTTGTCAGAAATCTTGAAACAGAGTATCCATTAAAAGTAACTGACTCTCCATGTGCCTATTATTAACCAGTGGTTAAAATGCAGAAATATAATGTATTTCTTCATATCCCTCCATCAGAAAAGGGGAAGAAAGTATGATGCAAATGGAATAATTTGAAGGAATAGCTGCACTAGAAAGATAAAAGAAAGCATTGCTGACGAAACTGGATACTGATACAACAAGGGAAGCTGAAGAGGAAAGGAAAGTGTGTAAAGAAAGGTTTATGTATTACAAAAAGGTTACCTTCGCTAGCTGAGCACCTTTCCCAACTATGTCTCTTCAATGGCAGCTAAGCTTGCTGTTTACATTGCCATTCATTCCCACAGCCATACTGTATTTTTTTCAGCATATAAGAGCCTCTCCTTTCCTTGCTCAAAAATAATTATGGGAGGGGGGACACTATGTTGTTCTCATTTTGTTAATATTTGAATGGAATGGTAGAGGATGATGAATGTGCAATACTATTCTCTCTATTTTATCTTCCGAGGTCGGTAAAAGAGGACACAGATTGTTAAGGACAATATGCTGACTCTGTAAACTTCTTAGAAAGTACTGTTAAGCACCATGAAGCGATACATATGTCTAAGTACTATTGCTATATGCATAAGGAGAGACTTCCCTGAACAACAGTTAGAACAGAGAGAAGGCATACCCAAACCTGACACTTTAGTTTCCTAGAATGGCCTAACCAACCAGTAAGATACTCTGTATTTTGATAGAGATCATATTAAAAAAAGTAGTGAATAAAGATGCTATTTTGGTTCAATTTATAAGCATCTCCAAGAGTTCAACATTACAACCAATTAACAAGTGTTTGTGGCTCTTGGATATGTTCAATCAGGTGCTAGAAAACCATCTGCAGGAATATTATAATTTACATTTCTGAACTGAGCATGGAGCTAGACATGATAATCTTTTTTTAAAAAATATGTTTATTGAAAGTTTCCAAAAAAATGTATTTTAAAAAAAGAGAAACATGTTCTCACATTTTTTAGACATGATAATTTAAATGATTCTTTCTATCTATATGATACTAGGAATCTAATAAAGAAAATAGGAAAAGCAATCTTTAATAATAAGGAATGAGAAACTAGTCATAACCCACCCACATACTAATTATAAACAACCCTACAAGCTTAATTCAATCTAACAAAAATGATACAACTTCTTTATATTGTGTTGCTGTATTATTCTGAGATTCTATTTCATAGTAGACTAATAGAAGGAAAAATACCGGGCAATTTTCCAAACTAGAAACAGCTTTTTTGTCAAGTAGATTTCCTACATTTTGTGTGTATTTAGATTTGAAATAAATATGAGTGTTAGATGGTTTCAAATAAATTGCTTGTAGAAGACAAATAATACCAAAAAAAGGTTTGCAATTACCATCTGGAAGGGGATCCACCCAGTGTTTGTTGAGCCCCATGGGAATAGAATCCATTTCTGCTTCCCGCTGGGCTTGCTTCAGTTCCCGCCTCTCTTTAGCAAGTGCACTTTGCATCATGGCTGCTTGAGATAGGGAGCCATCAGGATTCTGGAATCAACAAGAAAATGTTGTCTTATTTCTTGTTTCAGATTTACTGAATCTGATCCTGACTGATTCTCAATCATCATACACAATTTTAACAGTTAAGAAAATAAAACCTGAATACACACTCAGAAAACATAATTAATGTTAATTTGTTTTTGTTTAATTAATGTTAATTAATGTTTTGTTATAATATAATGTTGTTATTAACAAAAATAATAATAAGAGATGAACTGCTGAGATTCCTGGAACTGATGTAAATAAAGGAAAGATGATACTTGCTTTGCACATGTATATGGAAGAATATGATGGGAAAGAGTATTAATTTGCTTTCAGTGCCGTTCATTGTTCTTCTGCACTTTGGATACCAAAAGGATTTTAACTTTTCACAAACCCCTCTGAATCCAGTATTCAAACATACTTCTTCATTTCCATGGAGAGACCCAAGAACAGTATTTTTTTACCTTCACAATTTTAATGGGGCTCATGTCCATGCTCTGCTTTGTATGACCTCGCAGAAATGGTGGTTCCTCCTCTACCAATTCAATTTCCAAATCCTCATCTAGAATAACAAATTAAATTCAGCTCCAAATTTAATTTAAAGCTTCTTAATTATGCGAACCAATTCCTCCACTCTTTCTTTACCAAACATACAAAGCTAACTATCAAACATTTGTGGTACAACATTATTTTCTATTGCTGAACAGCCCCTCCATAACTTTATTCCAATACAACCCGCAGTTCTGGACTCTGAATTGCTGGAGATAGAAAGATTGTGAAAGAAACAATCTCTCTTCCTTAATGCGAAAGTATCTTAGGCAATTATCGGAACTGACAGCAATTTGCTGAAAAGAATCCGAATTAGCATTCCCAAATTCAACACAAATGAGGAGCAAAAAAAGTAACTACTGTGTGAAATACACAGATGCATCATATCTAGACCATTACTAGAACTATCATAGTTTACCTTCCTCATCATCAACCTTTGGCAAGATTCCAGTTTCTTCATCAAAGTCAGGAAACTCCTCCTTGGAAAGCACGTTAGCAGCAATCATCTGGGAGTGAGACAAATGGTTATATGTATCCTCAAAGACACAACAAAGAGGTACTACTTTTTCTAAACACAGCTTTTGTGAAAAAGCTAACCTGCTTTTCACATTGACACAGAATCTCTTGTAGAACTGCTAAGAAGCATATAACTATAATGAGGTTATCATGTTCAGAGCAAGGCACCTCCCTTTACCTATTTTCAATTTTCTGTGTTCTGTGTTATTGGCTTCAATGAGTATTTGAAAAATGCAATAAAATATCTTAATGCTGTATAGTAGCAACATAAATCCCAGATTCATGTAGGAAGGACTTTTAATATGAAAAATATCATAGCTGAGGAAGCTACCCAGATTATGTGATCATCTGTTCAATTTCATTTCAAAGGACTGTGTGGCCTTAAACAAGACAAAGATTAATTTACATAATAGTAAGGACTTCATCCACTATCCAACTCCCATATTATATAGAGCTTTAAAAATCAAAATCAAAATACTGAATTGTGTATCAAAATGTAAAGTATGAAAAATAGAGCTTCAAATAACAAAACTAGCATCTTCACTAATGAGATGTATTCTCTGGGCAGTCTCAAGCATAATCTAGTTATCACATTATTTACCAGTCGTGGTTTCCGAATAGCTTTCAATGATCATCTTTATCACATACTGCAATAGTTAAACTAGATGGCTTTATTAGAAGATGGAAAACAATGGCAAAGCTTAATGATCAGCTGACAGTCTAGAGAAGAATCGCAGGATATTAAGTTGGTCATTGGTTCATATTGGAATAGCTAATATCCAGTTTGCTGAGAAAATGACTGAAAAGCCTACTTTGGTATCAACAGAAGGAAATACAAATGGGTATTTAAAAGAAACTGAACTATAGAATAACATCTAAGCATATTTCATAATGAAAATTATTACCTGCTTAATTTCCCATTTTTCTGGATCTGAAATACGAGTGAGACGTTTTCGTTCTAATGTGTCATCTTCTACTTCAGGAGCACTGACTAAAGATAAGTGAGTGGGCCTGTCTGGATTTCTCATGGTTGTCTCTTCAGACTCTCCAATGAGGTTGCGACGTCTATTTGGGTTCAAATCTTCTCCTGTCTCTTGATCTACATCCTAATATAGACATGGGAGACAGTTCAATAGTATAATAATAATTTACTTTTGTATAAGGACAGCGAGAGTTTAGGTTTCTAATTAATCTGCAACAAGGCATATTCCCAGATGAGCAATTTACAACATGTCCAATAGTGACCACAACTGCATCACATAACAGAAAGTACCAGGAGCTTCTATGTTTGTAGCTATATAATTGTTGATAATCTTAGGCCTGTTAACTCGCATAGTGCTTTGGAATAGCCTCAGTTACACTTTTTTCATTTTTTCTTTCAAATATTCAAGAAAAGTTATTAATAAAATAGAATTAATAATATAGCAAGAGAGGGAGATAAGGAGCTTGACAATCAGTCTTTTTAAAATATCTGGGATATCTGATGAATATGAGGGTTTTTTTCTGAATCTTAAAATCCTAAGAAATATACTTAAAATTCTTTAAACAACTCACTTGTTAACAGGAAATAGTCCAACTTTTTACATCAAAATTCCTAATATTTACCTTAGTGATATTGTTTTTTAAAAACTCAAGTTTCAAAGCCATCCACAATACATTCTGAAACTAATAGTACTTCAAGAGTTTTTGACATTACTTATGCATCCTGACCAAGCGGTGAAATCAAGAACATGTTAAATAAATATACTGCCATTAGCAATTTTAAACAATCCAAATTCCTTTTACAATAACTCAAATTTTTTTTAAATAGCTTGATAAATAAGCCGAACTAAAGTATTAATGCCACTACTCAGCCATTATTTTCAAAAAGGATCAGAAAGCTACACCTTCATTTTTAAATTTGTGATTAATGTAGCACATAAATCTGTCATAAAGATAACAGTTTCTGTTCTAACATCTCACAAATAGCAAGAAATACAAAAGAGCTATGGCTAAAAATCAAGTTAAGTTTCTGATGTCAAAATGTCATAGCAGTCATACAATATTTTCTAATTGTACTCATGGTAGTTTGTATTTTACTCGATCATTTACATTCCACTGAGAAACGGAAATCAAAACAATAGATCTAAAAGTCAGCAGAATAAAAGTCAAATTATCAAATAGACAATAGAGAGGTCTGACTTACTTTCATGCTAAGGCTAGTTTTTGAGCCAGTGAAGGAGAGCACTTTGACCTTGACCCGTTGGCCCTTGCTCACTACATCAGCCACATTAGCAACTCTTCCTTCCCTACGTAATTCTGAGATGTGGACCAATCCTTCCCAGCGTTTCCTAAAGGAAATAAGATACAGGAAGAGAGGAGCAAGAATAACTCAGTGCTGTCTTCTAATACCAAAAACACAAAAATTTTAGAAACATTAGTTCTTCCTGCACAAAATTCATGAAGTTTGTTATAGAAATACTATTAGCTGAAATATTTGATTTATATTCTTAATCTTAAAAAAGCTTGCTTAAAAATTAATCCTTACCATTTACAACAAACAATTCACTCCTACATAACTTTCCTGACTACTGGCTAATGATTTCAGTTAAAATGTAAGGCAATTTTATACAAACAAGCCTTAAAAATAACATAAAATCTTTCTTCAGGAATTAATATATGCAATATACATGAAATCATAAAAATTCAAATAGTTTGTAGCAATGGCCACACTACTCTAAATACACTAAAAAGGCATTGCCCAACTTATAATACTTTTTTAATTGTATCAACACTCAGGATAGAGATAGCAGGATAGGAAAACGATGACATCATATACCTGAGTCCTTCAAGCTGAACAAAACACCCAAACTGCATGATGCTGGTAACTTTGCCATTGTAGATGTCACCAATGGAAGGCTCTTCAGGTGGAGGGCGGTCCACATGCTTATCCCTCCATCTTTCACTGCTTTTCTCTCCAGCTCTCTCTCTTTCTTTGTGGTCCCAGCTAGGACTTCTGCTCCTGGAGCGGTATCTGGATTTACCCTTATGTCGTTCCCGTGTCCGGGAGCGAGAGGATGATTTTCGTTTCCGCTTTCGATCTCTACTACGACTGCGACTCCTATGCTTTTTCTTGGCTCTAGCAACAAAACATATTGAAATTATGCTCATTTCTACTTAGATGCCAGTCACTACAATACAACTTAAAGATGTTTGTATGGACCCAATAGTTATTACTGTTTAGATGATTATCTGTGATGACCAACGGAGACTTTTTTTATTCTTCTACAGTGTTATTTGCTCTTGTGTTTTTTTTGTTGTTCAGATATATTTGTAACAGTTGCAACTTTATAATACTTTGAATACAGAGAGAAAGCAAGCAAAAAACTGCTTCTTCTTTTCAGATATTAGACATTAGTGAGCAAGAGATCAGGTACGATTTGATTCCATTGCAATAGAAAGCATGTGTGTGTGTTTTCAACTCAATTCTTAATGGCTACTGACTGGAAAAATCCCTGCAGTTTTCCTGGCAAGATTTTAGAAGTGATTTGCCACTGCTTCTTTTTTAGGACCAAGAAAGAATGACTGGCACAAGATTACTCTGTTGGTTTTGTACTGAACATGGGACTAGAAGTCCCATGGTTTCCAGCCTCTTAACTACCAAACTGGCTCTTGATGTAAAGTTACTAAGAGAATACCGATAGCTGTTTAAGAACACAGAAATAAAACCCAAATATTGCATTACATCTTTACAACAGACCACATCCTTATTTTGCCTTATCTATTTGCAATTCTTTGAAAAGATGCTTCATCTAATAAAAAAATATTAAACTAGATAATCTATAATTTTTAAGGTGAAAAAATTCTTTCTCAGAGAAATAAGACAAAAGGAACTTACTGATCCTCATTATTCCGGTGTTTTTCCTGCCTGCCCGCAGATGGCATTAAAGCTTCTAGCTCTTGGAGAGCATCAGCAGCCACTTTCACATCATCTTCATCCAGCATTGTCTATTCAAGAAAAAGAAAAAGTCCTTAGGGCAGTAAGATATTCCCTCAGCAATTCTCTCAAACATATATGATGGCAGTTGCCATGTGGCCTTGGGAAACAAATTTTTGAAATTTTTGTTTTAGGGCACAGCTACATGATAAAATGTAAACAAATTTGATTTTCAGAAATGCAGTGAGTCCCCAATTAAGTAACATCAGTGTAAATAAACACAATCTGGTACAAACAATACTGAGAAAATGGAGTAGACAATAGTCAAATCAAGTTGCAATTTACTTTTCTAAAACAACAACATGATAAATCTGCCTATAACTTTCAATTATCTTTTTATTTTTTTCTTAAATATATGTATACTATTTAGTTGTTATATCTTGAAATTCTCCCAAGCATTCTGCTAAAGGGCCAAATAATCATCTATCTCTGATTGTTTCACAGGATCCAACAGGATGAGTAGGCTTTAAGTCTCTTCTATGAAACAATACTACAAGCAGGACCCAGAAATTTAGCTTAACTGTCATAATGTCTGACCTCTAGAAAATCAAATCATCCAAGATTTAGATAGCCCTAACCCTACTGACTTTTTAAGCCTTTGAAAATTATGCAGACGATTGAAAAATACCCAATGTTACTAGGAGTCAGGCAGCATATAAATAGATTATTAATAAAAATATGTTTTCAGCTACATTTTAGCCTCAGTGGCCGTAGGGGTTGCAGTGGTTTTGTGCTTTATATATTTATTATTTTGTTTTGTGTTTTTAATCCTGTGTCAAGCAGTACAGAGTCAAATGTGCAAGTTGGACAACCATATAACTATATAAGAATAACTATATATTTATTCCAATAGTAAGTAAGTAAGTAAGTAAGTANNTAAGTAAGTAAGTAAGTAAGTAAACAAACTAAATTTCCAAGTAACTCTTTGAATAGACATTAGAAATTAGCAAGACATATATTCGAACTAACCACCCCCCGCCAAGAGAGAAAGCGATTATATAGCAGATCTCCATCAATTTAGGACAGCAGACATTTTTCTATTGCTTTAGGGGAGTGCAATTTTTATTCATCATGAAAATGATGGACTGCTGTAACTGCCACTGCTAAGTGGCTCAGTCATGTGATTTTCCAACTTATGACATGTCACTTAATGACAGAATTCCTGGTCTCAATTACTATCAGTAAGTAAGTATTCCCAACTTCTTTTACCCTCAATGTATTTGTCAGCAAAGAAGGAAACTCGCACACCTACCCTCACCATGGGATTATCTGGCCGACACAAGGCTGGAAACAAGTCCTTCAGCTTATCTTTTTCTGTTTTTGGTTTAATAATATCTAATATGATAGCAAAACAACAACAACAAACCAATATGTAAATTTAAACATATTTTTCTTACGTCACAACAAACATTTCTACTTTTTAAAACTCTTTGAAAAATATGAAAAATGATATTTACGAGATAAAGTGTATGCCCAACTATTCACATAATTTGAAACAATCTCCAGAGAGGCTTGTAATCTAGTCACTCTCTATTAAGAATAAGCAACTCAAAAACATCCACTGTCCTACTAAAATGTAGCAATATTTTTTTGCTCACAAGTTCACAAAGAGGAAAATTATATTTCCATTTATATATCCTGGTTATGTTGGACCATAACCTCCGAAAAGGAAGTGCTTAATTTTTGAAGGCATCTTTCACTTGAAGAGGCTACTTTCATTTTTAACAAGATCAAATGCTTGAGATATTAAGGAACCATTCATTGAAAGTCTGCAAGTAATGGAAGTAATCCAGGGTCTTTTGCAAGACTAAATAATATGAGAACAACAATCCTAGAAAAATTGATGAAGCTACTCTATAATCTGTTTTGGCCCCTAAACATACAGGACAGATTTGTCTGCCCCAAAATTTTAATGACTTAAAACCAATTTTTAATTTTTATTGCAACTTTCTTTTCTCAGGTAAACCATGTTCATAAGAATCCATATTTCTTACAGTTGATGAATGGCAAAAAATATTAACCTTTGCTAGTGGAAGCTTTTGCAGGAGGCCGCATTGTCTGTATAAGACGGAGCAGATTGCTGACAAGGGAGTCCTAAAATGGTAAATAATGAAAAAGAAAATAAAATTTCTAGAAGCTGCAAAACATTTTAGTAAAAATTAACAGTAATAAAGCCAACATCCCTCCCTACAGCAGTACTGTACTGTATTTTTCTGGGTTGATGACACTTTGACCTTTGAATGGCTTAATACAGACCCACTTAAGAAAGTTAGTTTACACAAAATGTTTACTTTGAATACTGTTAATATGAATATTTTTATTATATATTGAACTATTTTCTTTTCATGGAATATTAGAGGTTACAATTTGGTAATATGTCTGGAGCTTGTATTAAAGTATTTGGGAGAGTCAGGTGTGTACCTGGAGCCTCAGATTATATATTTCTGATATACCACATGATATCTTCAAAAGATTTTAACAATTCCTTACTGTGAACTCAGCACCATTCTTCACCAGAGCTGTTTTGAAAGTATCAAAGTTTGTATTTCTCTCTGCAAGACTGATCACAAATTCGGCTGTGAACAGAAAAATTAAGATTAAAAATTAAATTCTTATGCTGAAATTATTTAGATATTCAATTCTACTTTATTCGTTTAATTTTTTGGCTGCCCACTGTGACCAATATTTGATTGAAAACAACAAGGAAATAATTTAAAAACTAGTTAAACATCATCTTTAGCATGATTCCTAATCCACACGAGTATTTCCATTAAAATAAGCCCACCAGTATCTTAGCCCAGGTCTTCAATGTCTTAGAAAAGGCTGGCAAGATTGGGACTGTTCCATAGAACGTGCACCATTATAGAGAAGGTACACTTTCTGAGTACCATTACATGATGCTGTTTGGTAGAAGGGACTTGTAGAGGGGATAGGAAGAAATAACTAGAGACAGTGGCACAAATAATCTGGTTCTGTGCTATGAACAGCTTAATAAATAATAACCAGAATCTTGAATAGCATAGCATGATCAACGATACTGCAAGCTACCAAGAGAACAAGGAGGACCAGAATGCATTTATCACCACATTGGGTGAAACCTGGCTCAATAGCAGTAACCTTGAGGGGGATTTTGGAGTCCTAGTGGACAATCACATATGAGCTAGAAGTGTGCAGCAACAGCCAAAAAAGCCAATGCAATATCCTAGGTTGTATTAACAGGGGCATTGAATCAAGATCATGTAAAGTATTTGTATGGCTTTGTAAAGTTTTAGTAAGACCAAACTTAGAATACTGCATCTAATTTTTGTCACCGTATTATAAAAAAAGATGTTGAGATTCTGGAAAGAGTACAGAAAAGAGCAACAAAGATGATTAGGAACTGGAGGCTAAAAAATTAAGAACGATGTTGCAGTAATTGGGTATGTCTAGTTTAGTGATAATAAAGACCAGGGGTGACATGATAGCAGAATTCCAATATTTTAGGGACTTGCCACAAAGAAGAGGGGGTCAACCTACTTTTCCATGCACCTGAAGGCAGGAGAAGAAACAATGGATGGAAACTAATCAAGGAGAGTTCCAACCTACAACTAAGGAGAAATTTCCTAACAGTAGAACAATCAACCAGTGGAATGCCTTCAGAATTTGTGCGTGCTCCATTCACTGGAGGCTTTTAAGAAGAGACTGGCAGCCATTTTCCTAAAATGGTATACGTCTCCTGCTTGAGCAGGGGATTAGACCAGAGGATCTCCAAGGTCTCTTCGATACTCTTATTATTCTCTCCAGAGATGATCAAGTGCAACTAATATCTCACTATGCCCAGATCCTGAATCCTGATGAAAGGGGATTAGATAATCAGCTTCTCCCAGAGTTATTTGAAGCCCCAGCCTGACCACTTTTTCTACAACCTTTACCAAGAATGGAAGGGCAAGAATTCTCCAATAGCATTTGGTCCAGGTACAGTTTCCTGAGGCCGGGATGAACTATCTCCTTAATTGTTGGTGGCACTAACAACTCATTCAAGAACGAAATCACCAATACATGGATATAACTATTTGTTTCATGGGAGGCCTTACCATTCAGGAAGGACATGGATGTAAAATGTTGGTGGCCACCCTCACAGATTTGTGGATGTTATTCACTTCTTTGGGACCAAAAACTTAATAGAATAAAATAATTTTTATTGACCAAGTGTGATTGGACCCACAAGGAATTTGTCTCTGGTGCATAAGCTCTCGGAATATATACAAACAACAAAGTGACAAATCATAAAATAAAACAATAAAATGATAAGACACTAGAGATCAATAGGAGATGGTAATAGGAAAGATGAGAACGATAATAACAATATAGCCCTATTAGGGTAAATATCCTTAGGTATAAGACAGGGAATTAGGTGTTTAGCAGAGGGATGGCATGAGGGAAAAGCTGTCTTTGTGTCTAGTTTTGGCATACAATGCCTTACATCTTGAGTGGAGGAGTTGAAACAGTTTATTTCCAAGGATGTGAAGGTCTGTTGATATTTTCTTTGCCCTTTCTGGCTTGTGCTGTATACAGGTCCTCAATGGAAATCAGGCTAGTTGTAATTTGTTTTTGTTTTTTGCAGTCCTAATAATCCATTGAAGTCTGTACCTGTCCTGTTTGATTGTTGTGCCAAACCAGACAATTATAATAGTACAAATGACAGAGTCAATAATTCCTCGGTAGAACTGTATCAGGAGCTCCTTAGGCAGCTTGAGCTTTCTGAGTTGACACAGGAAGAACATTCTTTGTTGTGCCTTTTTAACAATTCTAGTGTAAGGTGTCCATCTCAAATCCTTATTATAAAACCCAGATTATAGATTACAGAACCCAATATAAAATATAAAATCACTTCTGGTGATTATAGAGAATGAGGTGCAAGGTCTATTTCACAGACAAAAGCCAGAAAAAGCACAGACCCAGACAAGATAACTCCTTCTTGCTTAAAAGCTTGTGCTGACCAACTGGCCCCCATCTTCACCCGCATCTTTAATAACTAGAGATGTGCTATGTTCCTTCTTGCTTCAAATGCTCTACTATCATCCCAGTGCCGAAGAAATGTAATCATCAAGGAACTGAATGATTTCAGACTGGTTGCTCTAACAACTGTAGTTATGAAGACCTGTGAAAAGCTAGTGCTGGCCCACCTGAAAACCATCAAGGATCCGCTGTTAGACACCTTGCAATTTGCCTACTGAGCAAATAGATGGACAGATGATGCTGTTAATATAACTCTGCACTATACCCTACAACATCTTGAATCTCCAAAGACCCTATGCAAGGGTCCTCTTTGTAGACTTCAGCTCAGTGTTCAATACCATCATTCCAGATACTCTTCTAACTAAACTAAACCAGTTAGCAGTACCTGAACACACTTGTAAATGGATCATAAGCTTCCTAACAGGTGATGCTAGGCAAAATCACATCAGATACCTGTACAATTAGCACAGGAGCCCCCCAGGGCTGTGTGCTCTCTCCACTTCTCTCTCTATACCAATGACTGCATCTCAAAAGATCCCTCTGTTAAAGTACTTAAGTTTGCAGATGGTACAACAGTGATTGGTCTCATTTGAGACGATGAATCTGCATACAGACAGTAGGTTGAACAACTAGCCTTGTGGTGCAACCAGAACAATCTTGAACTAAATTCACTCAAAACCTTAGAAATGGTGGTAAATTTTAGGAGAAACCTTCTTATACTACCACCTCTTACAATACTAG
>AZIM01001955.1:86726-104261 GCA_000516915.1 Ophiophagus hannah | reverse complement strand
CTTAACAACCATGTTACTAACTTAACAATTTTAGTGATTCATTTAACAACTGTGGCAAGAAAGTTCATAAAATGGGGCAAAGCTCACTTTACTGTTTTGGTTAGCAATTTGGGCTCAATTATCATAAGATGGGAACTAGCTGCATTTCCAATTTTCCAGTCTCATTCCAGTCTCCAACCACAAGCAACACATCTTATTTGTACATTTTGCCTATTTCAGATTGAACCTGATCATCATCATCTCTCTCTCTCTCTCTCAGTGATTGGGACATACACTTGAATAACCATCATACGAAAAGGTTCATTATGAAATCTAAGTGTCAGCAACAGCTTTCTACTTAAATGCTATCTTTACTATATCATTCTGAAGGAACAATAACATTCCTTGTTTTTCATATTCTGACTATAAAGAATATGATTTTGGGATTGAAAGTAACCATTTCCAGTTTAATTTGCTGATGCCTCAGAAGCCAATGTATAGCCAAGTCATTTAATTCTTCACTGTTTTGAATCTTCCCGTTTGTATTTCTTATGCTCTGTGTTCTCAGTATAATGCTATCTTTCAGCTTCAGCAATCACTGAAGGCTTTAACTTAAACAGTATCATCAGTACCTCACAACATCTAAGCTCTTCTTCAGTAGCATGTTCATAGTGTCATCTATCCAATGGGGTTCATCATCTGCCTCAATATTGATAACCATTTTATCTTGTCAATCATGATTTATTTTGGCAAATGCACAGTAGATAAATGCAGGATTATTTGAGAGGACTACATTTTCTGTGGTTAGATAAATTCTCACTATTTTGGAAAGTGAGAATGTATTTACTTCTGCCTTGCAAGAATTTAGCCATCTGAACCGTGAATCTATTATGTGTTTTATTAGGAAGGAATTGAGTCATAGATATTTTAAAATATCTGTGGGATTAATATAAGCAGTAGGGTGGCCATCCCAAAAAGATCTTTGTCTCTACAGGTGTTCACATCCCACTATCTTAAAAATGGGACTCTTGATTACCTAGGTTGTTTTTATAGATAAAACCTATATGTATTTTAATTTGTTATTTAATTAAAATTAATAAACTCCTCTCCTCCAAAATTAGCATAAGGGTTGATGAAAGATGTAAAACCTAGGAGGGTAGTATCTGACATTCATCATCATTCTTACCTAACAAGTTTTGCAGTATATATTACATTTTGCAATGCGTCTTACCAAATCATGGACAAATAGAACCTTATTATAAACAAACCAAGCATTTACTCTTCAGAGCTTGAGACTTCTAGGATTCAAGATTGGGGTCATTGGAATGGATTAAGTATATGTGGTTGATTCTGTTTTCCCTTTTTGGGTAAATCTTAGGATACTCATGAGATTGCAACTTTCAAGTTAACTCTGGAGAGCCTGTCGTGCTCAAGATGTGATGCTCAATTCAGAGGTTGAAAAGAGCAGGAACTCAAAAGTAATGGTTCTTTGTTGGTGCCCCAATCCTGTATGAGCTCACCATATCCTGAATGACAGTAGCTGAATAGAAATTGGAGCACTTTTGCTGGAAGGCAAAGATAACTGAACTTAATTCCTCTTGGGCTTCCATACTTTTATAAGGATAGCTGTATTAAACTGAGAGACAATAATGTTGAGAGATAATGGATGGTAAAACAATGGGAGAATATACGTTTTAAAAAACCTTTCAAAAAGCAAATTTCTCAAAAAAGGGACATATATAAGTAGCCAGTGTAATGTTAAGTTCAAATTTACCTTCAGTCACTCTCATTAAGTGACTTAGGTCAATCACTTTTTCTCATCTCAAGCGAACATAAGGTTAACAGGGATAAAATGAAAGATCCCTGTACAATATGTCCTGCACTCTTAGAGGAAAGGCAGGATATAAATCTTATTGTACATAAATACATCATATTCCAATAACTAGTATTTAAATGGCATAGTACTGCGAGTATATCTATCAGATTAAATTGTTAACATATGTTTTGTTTATATGAGAAACAATGAAAAAATAGCAGGTGAGCTAGGTTAACAATTGTATGACACTGTGGGCCAATAGAAAAAGTATTCAAATAAATTTCTTACTGTTGGAGCTATAGAAATGAAACAAACAAGGGTTTTTTTGACAAATACTTTATTTTGCAGCAGATACACATATAGAAACACTCAACAAAATGTTTAAAATATTTTTAACTATTAATACAATGGAGGAGTGTTTGATAGTCTTATTGCACTAAACTTTTTTCTATTCCACATCACATAAAATCTAATAAAGTAGTCAGTTTTCCATTTCCATTTTGTTTCATTTTTTGTTTTACTGTTTTGTATTTTGTTTTCTACGATAAATAATAAAGTTTAAACAAAAAATTATTTACTTTTAAAAATTCTTCAGAGACAATTTACTATAAATATTTTACAATATTGGCTGATTTATAAACACTCAAAAAGTCAATTAAATACCGTGATATTGCCACACAAATGCTACCCAAACCAAGCTGTTTTAAATTTACAATGTATTATCTTTTCAAATATTCTCTGCAAGAATGTGCTATTAGTCATATAGCATTAACATCACAGTACTACTGGCCAATAAAACAATAGGCAGTATTTTACGAAGGTCTTTTAATGCTGTATGTTGGGAAAAAATAGTAAACGTCAAAACTACTGAGCCTGCAAAAATGATACAGATTGAATAGCTACTATAGAAATATGGAGCAAGACCTTCTAACTGGATATGCAAATGCACAAGTTGTTGTAAGTAGTTCAAATAAACTAAATAAACCCTTAAAATATAAAAGCACAGCACTTATTCAAGTCTCTTTTGTTCAGAAAATCACCAGGATGGCTTTGCATCAAGGGTAATTGCTTCTAAGGTACAATCTTCCAATTGTTTAGTATAGAAATAGTTTGTATATGGAATTCTGAATAGGAAATTACAAAACAGCAGAATAATTAATTCATAAGTTCCTCACAGTATGAACTATTTAAAGAAGGCTTGCTTTTTGTAGGGACTGCAAAACTATTTTAAGATGAATGCAGCAAAAAAAAATCCTTTGCTGGTTTTACTCAAAACAGAAAGAGGTAAGCAGTATTCTGAACAGACCTGGTACCATAGTATTTATAACATTGAGTTATTAGCAGATGTTTTACTAGATGGAATGTACCTTCACAGTAAAGCAAAAAGTACAACCAAGATATACCAACTATTCTATCAATGAAATTGGTCTTTAAATAGCGCATTCCTGCTATCTCAGAATTACATGTCTCTTTTCCCCTTGATGTAATTTTGTTCCCATTTTGTATTCCTAGGGAATTTTCCTAAAATAATTATCATTAGGCAGTGTAGCCCACTTTTATGTTTTGAAAACTGCGTTCAAAGCTTGGAGCAGTTGTTCTTAGGATTCTGATCTTTGTCATTTTTCAGTGGAAATCAATTAGCTTCCTTAATATATTTTTCTTTAGAAAGTAGGAATCCATCTGAGAGCTACAGATTACATGAAATAATGGCATGTCAAAAATAGTGGGATAGATCAGAATGATAGATTGCTTGCTGGGTATCTTAAGTAATTTATATATTATATTCCAATTTTGAAACCAATATAATTAGAAAGACTTGATGACTTCTTTGTGGAGAGAAGGTAAGAAATTTTCATTCAAAAGTTTATAGAGATCTCTTTGTGTGTATTATTGCTATTATTTTGTGTGAGAATATTTTATCTAGGATTTAAATAAATTATGTATTTGGAATCATTACATGCAAATATTTGCTAGAAATAGGAGTAATTTCTAATACCTCTAAGGTCTTGGGAGTTTTATGTATATACAAATGCAAACACATATACAGTGTCTCTCTGTATATATATTTCTACCGGTAGTACTGAAAATTTAAATCTTAAACCAGAAACTGGGAAAAATACTCACCTGAATTGCCAAAGAACTTAAATTTGTTAAATACAAGACAATTTCTGACTTGTTTCTCAAGATCTGAAGCCTATTACTGGGGCCATTTAATACATCAGGCAGCAGGATTTTTTTCTTTTCTATTAATTAGGAGTGCAACATATGGCAAAGTACAAAGGTGTAGATCACAAGAAATTCAGTAACCAAATTCTTGTGATTCTGCGATAGTAGTCTTTTGTTCTAAAATTTATACAATTTTCCAAATTTGCCAAGCCAGATTAGACACAAAAACTGTATGGTAGTATCTTATTCCTGCACCTGGCTCTTCTAATTCTGGTCCATTAAACAAAGGAGCCAGAAAACAAATGCCAGATAATTGTTATTGACCACGGGAATTTGAAGGATCCATCTGATTCAACTCTGATTGATCCAATAGTTCAAAATCATCTCCTTCAGCATCTGTATCCAGCTCTGAGCTGGAGGTCCGAAGGAAGGCCTTGGCACTTCGCTGCTGTCTGTTGCTATGCACAGCAACTGACTGGGAAGTTCCTGATAAGGCTAGCTGAATCATTCCCCTGGTCACAAAACCAGCTAAGTCATCTGTCAGATTATGCATTAATGGAAGCTCACTCAGGAGGAATTCTGAAGTTACTGGTTCTTGTTTATGAGACTGTTGGTTTTGTTCCAGGGCCTGGTTACGGGGGGCAAGGCTTGGAATGCCAATGCTGGTGTCATCCTCATCATCTATGCCTGTCATCTCAGGGTTGATAGAAGGGAAATCTGGAAGATCTCGAGCAAAAGATTCTTCTGGATCACTGTGGCCATCAAAGTCTAAAGAGAATTTTAATGAATAGTTAAAATTCATGTCTCTGTATATGTGTGAACCAATTTTTATGTCATTTAAGCTGTATTTTTTTCAGACAAAATGTCTTTTGGGCTACAAATAAAGATAATAATTTGTGTCTGGAACTTTGCACTTTGATATGGCCCAAGGGCTAAACAATAAAGTAAGTGAAAGATATTATGAAAACGAGTATTTTGAAACCTTACAGTAGAACTGAGTTCCCTACATGAGGAACATAAAAATCAAACAGACTGAATTACACCATATAGACAATATTGGAGAAACCAAATACTCATCTATCTGCTTTCTGCTAACCTTAACTGACAAATGGATTTTAAACTCATTCTGACACAGATACTTTCTTATCCTAGAAAGTTGTCAAACAAGGCTCTTGCTCAATAAAGAAGTCAGTTGATCTTAGTTTTTATCTTCCCATATCAGAGTCACTCAACATCCAATTTAAGTGCAAACATTTTAGAGCAGCTCTATCATGTTTTCATATTGGATAGTAGGTAGCTGTTCAGTTTTTGTTTTGTTTTGCCTTTTTATCCAGATGGACCTCCAAAATGATTTAAGTGATATTTAATGTTAAATGCATCTAGCATTTTTTCCCATTCATCTACTTACCCTCAGAACCTTCTGTCAATGGTGTTTGGCCCCGGGATAAATTGAAGGTCCCATTCTCAGTATAAGACACTTCTGCATCAGAATGCTCGGAGTCAGAGAAAGTCAGCTGCTTGACAACCACAGCATCATCCAACTTGGGGGGGAAAAACGGTTTGAATACTTTTGACAAAGGCAATTGTACATACAGTTAGTTATTCCTGTCATCCTTTTTCTTCTTTTTATTTGTTTTATTCCTGTCACCCTTTTTCTTGTTAAAACAATAAATTTGTTTTATTGCTTTATTTTGATTGTTGTGAACCACCAAGTTATTGGGATTTGGGTGGCAAAATAAAAATTATATATACTGTAAGTTGCTCCCATTTAACTATGCCAATTTTTACAGAACTATAAATAATTCTATTTCCTTCAATAGCTCACTTGAAGAGTTCAGAGCATCAAAAATAATCATATTTTAAAATCCCCAAAATGAAATTTAAATATTATGTACTAACAATTGATTTATATACTAATCATAAATAAAAATTTGCTCAAGAAATATTTACATGCTTTTATTATCTTAAGCTCCTTCATGGATTACTGCCTTGTCGTGGTGAAGGGGCTTGCACAGCTCAATGAAGCTATGAGCTATGCCGTGCAAGGCCGCCCAAAATGGACAGATCATAGCGGAGACCTCTGACCAAACATGATCCACTGGAGAAGGAAATGGCAACCCACTCCAGTATTTTTGCCATGAAAACCCCATGGACAGTACCAAAAAGAAAAAAGATATGACGCTAGAAGATGAGCTCCTCAGGTCGGAAAGTGTTCAATATGCTACTGGGGAAGAGCAGAGGGCTAGTATTTCTAGCACCAGAAAGAATGGAGTGACTAGGCCAAAACTGAAAGGACACTCAGCCATGGATGTATCTGGTGGTGAAAGGAAAGTCCCATGCTGTAAAGATCTATACTCCATAGGAACCTTTGATGTAAGATCCATGAATCAAGGCAAGCTAGATGTGATCAAACAAGAAATGACAAGACTGAACACTGACATCTTAGGAATCAGCAAACTAAATGGACAGGAATGAGTGAATTTAATTCAGATGACCATCAGGTATACTATTGTGGGCAGGAATTCCTCAGAAAAAATGGAGTAGCCTTCATAGTCAATAAAAAAGTAGGAAAAGCAATACTGGGATACAATCCCCAAAATGACAGAATGATCTCAGTTCAAATCCAAGGCAAACCATTCAACATCACAGTAGTCCANTGGAGTAGCCTTCATAGTCAATAAAAAAGTAGGAAAAGCAATACTGGGATACAATCCCCAAAATGACAGAATGATCTCAGTTCAAATCCAAGGCAAACCATTCAACATCACAGTAGTCCAAATCCCAACCTCAACCACTGGTGCTGAAGAGGATGAAATTGACCAGTTCTATGAAGCTCTATGGCACCTTATAGAGTTAACACCAAAAAATGATGTCCTTATCATCATGGGGGATTGGAAAACTAAAGTAGGAAGCCAAAAGATAACCGGAGTAAGAGGCAAGTTTGGCCTTGGAGTACAAAATGAAGCAGGGCACAGGCTGATAGAATTTTGTCAAGAGAATATGATGGTCATAGCAAACACTCTTTTCCAATAACAAGAGACGACTCTACACATAGACATCACCAGACAGTCAACACAGAAATCAGTTCGACTATGTGCTCTACAGCTTAAGATGGAGAAGCTCTATACAGTCAGTAAAAATAAGACCAGGAACTGATTGTGGCTCAGATATGAGCTTCTCGTTGCAAAATTTAGGCTTNNNNTGAAGAAAGTAGGGAAAAGCACTAGGCCACTCAGGTATGAACTAAATCGTATCCCTGATGAATATACAGTAGAGGTGACAAATAGATTTAAGGAATTAGATCTGATAGACAGAGTGGCTGAAGAACTATGGACAGAGGATCTCAACAGTACACAAGAGGTAGCAACTAAAATCATCCCACAGAAAAAGAAATGCAAGAAAGCAAAATGGCTGTCTGAGGAAGCTTTGCAAATAGCCGAGGAAAGAAGGAAAGCGAAAGACAAGGGTGAAAGAGAAAGACACACCCAACTGAATGCAGAATTCCAGAGAAAGAGGATAAGAGAATAAGGAAAGAGGATAAAAGAGATAAGAATGCCTTCTTAAATGAACAGTGCAAAAAAATAGAGGAAAACAATAGAATAGGGAGGACCGAGATTAAGAAGAGGTGGCAAAATTACACAGAAGAACTATACAAGAATGAACTTAACTCCCCGATAACCACAATGTGGTCACTGACCTCAAGCCAGACATCCTAAAATCTAAAGTCAAATGGTCAAGATCATCGCAGTTGGAGACTACAGCAAAAGAAATTAAAAGACATTTGAGGAGGAAAGCTATGACAGCATACTAAAAAGGAGACATCAAAAGTGTGTATAGTCAAGGCTATGGTTTTCTCAGTTGCAATGTATGGCTGTGAAAGTTGGACCATAAGAAAGGCTGAGCGCCAAAGAATTGAGACCTTTGAACTATGGTGCTGGAGAAGACTCCTGCAAGCCTCTTGGACTGCAAGGCGATCAAACTGGTCAGTCCTAGAGATCAACCCTGACTGCTCTTTAGAAGGCCAAATCTTAAAGAAGAAACTCAAATACTTTGGCCACCTAATGAGAAGGAAGGACTCGCTGGAGAAGAGCCTAATGCTGGGAACGATTGAGGGCAAAAGAAGAACGGGACAACAGAGAATGAGGTGGCTGGATGGAGTCACTGAAGCATAGGCGTGAGCTTAAATGGACTCTGGAGGATGGTAGAGGACAGGAAGGCCTGGAGGAACGGTATCCATGGGATTGCGATGGGTTGGACACGACTTCGCAGCTAACAACAAAATTGTCTTAAGGGAATCATACCACAGAATCTAATTATGTGTAAGTATAAAAAAAAATCTTGAAAGCAAGCAAGCAACCACCATAATGGCTACTGCACACATTTATTTTTTGCTGATTCGGTGTATGTTTATTGAATAACTTTTAATAAATATGAATGGTCACAAGTTTGGTCTGCTTCTCTGTATTCTGTTGAAATGTGGTTTACAGCAGGGGTCCCCAACCCCTGGGCCACGCAAGCAGCAGGTGAGCGCACGAAGCTTCATTTGTGTATGTGTGGGAGCTAGATTGTGCATGCCCTCCACCCCATCGCCAATCAGTGGAGCCAGAAAAGTTGGGGATCACCTGCCCATAGGCTGTAAAAACGAAAGTGCTGGCATTGGTGAAAATCTAACTACTCCAAGGAGCAAGAGTCTATACCTGAGATGCAATTTTTACAAAACAAATCCAACAGCATCATTTAAAAAAAATCGTCTATTATAATAATAATAATTTATAAATACTTCATTGTTCAAGTCATGAAAACATTACTATCTCTCCCCATTGCACTCTTTCCACAAATTTCAACAATATACCACCCTTTACCAAAGTCTGTGCTACTTGTACCTTAGGACAAAAAGCAGCAAGTTCTTCTTCACTGTCACTCTCATCAGCTCCAGCAGAATGCTCCCTCCAAATGTGCTGATGTGCTAAAATGAAATTAGAGATCTATCTTCACAAAAGTAAATTGAAGAAAGAAGGACCAAAACAAGACTATTCACAGAATAAGATTCCTGAATTTGAACATTTACAAGAAACGGCCAGCTCCCCAAAAAATCTGTTTAGGATAGGAAAATGTTTGTGAATATTCCATAAGCATATTTAATAATTTCATCCAAAGCATAAAGATGCCAAGTCTTTCGTGTACCATCAAAAAGATATAGTAGACAAAATGTAAAATAAAGAGAGCCTCTTGCACTCAAATAATGGTGAAAGTTAGTTTCAGACTCACACTGTCTCTCCTTATGTTTGGACATCATATAGCCACGAACACTGAAGTCTAATCGTTGCAGAGCTGGCTGTAGTTTGGTGTACAGATGTTGACTCAGGTTATGATATACAGCAAGTGGCCACAATAAGAAAGAAAGCACTGGAGAAAAAGAGTGATTAGAAGACTACTATTCCATAAACACCTCCAGGAAACATTTTGGAACAGGTGGGTAAAACGTGAAGTTGCTATTAATGAACATTTTGCAACGTACCACAGCAAATTCAAATTGGGTACAGTTAACTCACTTTTTGACCCTGCATTTTAAAATTTTTATACATGATTTCCCCCTTTTATAAGAAAAGTATTTTAGTATCCAGTTGTCCCCTTGATACTCACTTATAAGATAGGCAAGACAGACACCAGGGATGTAGTATCCTAAGACAGCCAAAAATGTAAGGACACCACAAGCTAAAAGGCAGAACTGCAAAAACAAAACAAAATCTTGAAATCAGTTTGTGTTAGGCAAGCTGGTTATGACTCAAGACAATTGTAGGTATATTTGGACTGCTGCCAACAAACTGCTTTTTGAGAAGTGATATCAAACTGAAATTATATATGTAGCTGAGGCTGGAGCATGGCAAAAGTATCAATTTCTGTTGCCTTCAACGTATGGGCAAGGGGGACAGAATCAGGGCAAGTTGTTGGTTAAAAGCTGCATCAAATAAAAATGGGATGTGCTATATTCTCTATTCTTGTTTCCCCATATTTTTCCAATTTCCCTTTTCTTATGTGTATAAATTACAAAGCAAGGCGCAGGTATATTATATTCTTATGCAGAAATATTCAGATACCTCATTTTTTCAGGTTTTTGCTTTGGGATAGTTTTCCCCCATCCCACAATTAACACATGGTTGCTACTATTACTTGGGATTGTTTTTCACCTTGCCAGGATTTTGCTTTTTGAAACTCAGCAGGCTTCTCATGAAGCTATCTCCCGTGATCCATCCTTTGGCCAAAAAGTGGCATAGTTCAGGAACACTCAAAAGTCGAGGATGGACAAAGCCCCAGCTGGAAAAAAATAATTACATTTTACTTGATTGTAAAATACAAATACACAGAGTACAGTTTTCAAATAGCTGAATTTCACTTACAAAGATCATTAATATTTGTAATGTACATCTTGCAAAAAAAAGCTAAAGTGCTATTTGTCTTGCTCAAATCCATAATAATAAAAGAATTTTTACTGTGGTATACTGACCCCCAAACTTAATGGATAAAATGTCATCTGCCTTTTCATTAAAATGCATAGGTACTTAAGCACAGAAAATATTCTCTGACTTAAGAATCTGTTACAGCAGTAATAGATTTTAACAAATGGCATTTTTGCAAATGCATAGAAATTAATGAGACTTTTTGTGAATACTTTAAATTGGACATGAGCCAAAGAATTCATCTTTCTAGTTCTAATTTGCAGTTGAAAGAGTAATTAATTTCCAGTAAGCAATCTTGACTATGTACGCAGAGCAATTAAAAAGCAGCCAAAAATTTTTTTTTTCAAACGTTTAGTATTTTATTTCAAGAAAACTGGAAACTACATGTTTATTCATATAGATTTATGAGACTTAATATGGCACACAATCTAATCCAACTGATTTTTAGTGCAGAATATTAAGCTTACTCCTAAACAAATACATGTTTTCTGACTTAGATATACAGAAGAGAAGATTCACTGAATTCTTATTTTTAGAAATAAGAGGTCTGTTCTTAAACCAGTATTTAAATGTCTTTTGTTGCTAATTATAACAAACCTTTACAGCTATTCAAGCTGTATATACAGATAGTCCTCAGCTTACAACAGTTCACTTAGTGACTGTTTAAAGTTACAACGGCATTGAAAAAAAGTGACTTACAACTTGTTTTTTCAACTTATGACCATTGCAGTATCCCCAATGGTCATGTGATTTACATCTGGATGCTTGGCAACTGACTCACATTTATGACAGTTGTAGTGTCCCTGATCACGTGATCCCCTTTTGCTTCTGACAAGCAAAATCAATGGGGAAACCAGATTCACTTAACAACCAAGTTATTAATTTAACGACTGCAGCGATTCATTTTAAATGTGGCAAGAAAAGTTGTAAAAGTCACGACAAAATTCACTTAACAAATTTCTCACTTNGCAACATAAATTTTGGGCTCAATTGTTGCCGTAAGTTGAGGACTACCTGTACAGACAATAAAAATGCATAATTAAGATGACTTGATTTTTCATACCTTCCATTGTCTAGTTGATCAGGTCTTACTGCTAAAACATTAAAGATACAATCAAGATTAGTTGTAAAAATAATGTCTGGAAATATACTATGCTGAACAATTAAAACGTAAGTTGACATGGCATTTTATTACTGATAGTCATGAATAGAAAACAGAATGGACATTGTGGTAAACTGCTTAAGAAACTCAATTACATACCCTCCTTCCCTTCCTTCTGCAGTTATTTAGGAAAATAATGCAATTTCCTTTACTAAATATCATTACACTTGATTGATAGTACTGCATTATGGAAATATAGAGATTTCAGTTAAGATCCAGACCAATCTACTATCCTTCAATCAACAAGTATCAAGTTGACTAGTATTTGGGTCTTTACCAGTTTACTGGGAAGAAACTAAATGGGTCTTTTATAGTCGTACATTATATATTGGTCCGTTACCTTTGAAAAATATTGTTGGCCTATAATAAATGTGAATAACTGTTTAGGAAGAAACCATTTAAACATCTATTAGACTTGAATCTTTTTAAGGAACTTAGAGCAGCTGTTTGTTCTTAGAAGAATTTAGTGACAGAGATTGGATTGAAGGTATATGGCCGAGTATATACAACATAACTAAATCATAATGCAATTTTTTGGCTTTCACTTGGTATATTCTGTGAACATGTGAATTGCATTTTGTAGCCAATGGCTTATCAATAATTATGGTTTATTCAATAAATGGTTAAAAAAACATGCATCCACAGGCAATTACCTCAACAAATTCTCTTATTGNACTAATATATGCCTGTTTCTTCAGTTGGTGTCCTCCAGATGTATTACTCATGACTAGCATGCTCTATCAGGGCTGCATAATTTTTTATAGGCTGAAGCTTGCACATGGCTTTTGAATGGCATGTTGCCATTTAATAATGTTTATTTTAATTAAATCTAAATGTATATTCTATGAACATGTGAATTGCATTTTATAGCCAATGGCTTATCAATAATTATGGTTTACTCAATAAATGGTTAAAAAAACATGCATCCATTCCGTTAATGGAGTTGTTTAAGAGAATAACTGTTCTATGGAATCAAAAATTTCAATCTTGATTTCCTGAGTCCACACTAATATATGCCTGTTTCTTCAGTTGGTGCCCTCCAGATGCATTACTCATGACTAGCATGCTCTATCAGGGCTACATAATTTTTTCTAGGCTGAAGGTTGCACATGGCTTTTGAATGGATGTTGCCATTTAATTTAACAATGTTTATTTTAATTAAATCTAAATGTAAATCTGATAATTCTCCAGTAATGATTACAACATTATTTTTCTTTTGGTACATAAAAATTACAACTTTATAACAGGTTTTGATCCACATTTTGGGGGAAGTGAATGTGTGCCTTTTTCTATATTATGTCACTTGAATATATATTTTTTAATTTTACAGTTCCATAACGTAAGAAAAAAAAATCCTCCCAGACTGGACTATACTACATATTTTCTTCAACTGTGGACTCCATGTGGCAAATTATCTTCTATGCATTCAGGCATTTAAAAATGAATAGTGCTACTTCTTGTATCCAATACTAATATATTTTTTGACTGAAAACTATTACAATTTTCTTCTAAAAGTTGGCTTACTGTAGCTGTAACATACTATTATTTTTCTCACTTAATATTGTTGTGTACAGACTAGTAGTGTAAGCAATCCTTTCTTGTACAACCTGATGGAGGCACACCAATATATTTTCTGGTATCAGAGAATCTTGAGAAATTCCAAAATTCTCATTTACCTTCAGTTACAGATTTTGAGCCTGGTAATTATATAATGATAGATGAGAAATTATAAATGAGATATAATTATCAAAAGGAAAGTGAGCATACCTTTTATTTCAGGCCAGATTCTATTCTTCCACTTATTTAAACATACTATTAGTATTAGGGTGAATGCAGCTAAGAATATCAGATGAAGAGAGGTCAGGGCAAAAAACCTAAAGGAAAATAAATCCGGTTATTGCAAGAGGTTTTTTTTTTTTTGAGGAGTCAATTATTATATAAAAACGAACAGAAAAACTTACTGGGCCACCAAACAGAAATCAGGATAAATAATGCTGCATTGTTACCAACTCTAAATTGCCAGAGAGCAGAAGATATTGAACAGAAATAACCCAAAGAACTTTTGATTTTTTTCTTTCACTTTCCATAGTTTTCAATAAATCAAAATTCCTCATTAAGGTTTAATCCAGTTTTGAATTTGGATAAATTAAAATTCCTAATTAACGTTTAATTCAGTTTTGAATGATATAATACAAAACTCCAACTCTAGCTAAAATAGCTCTAAGAATAAATTAAACAAGACAACACCTTTGCTAAATTGGGTGGTTTGCATTATTTTTTTTCAATTAGCTTTTTTTTTTACTTAAGGTATTTTTAATTTAGTGTTTTGACTTATCAAAAAGACTGATAATGATTTAGATGAACCTGAAAGCACATTAATCTTTTAACAGCAATAGCATTTAGACTTATATACCGTTTTACGGTGCTTTACAGCCATCTCTAAGCAGTTTCCAGAGTCAGCATATTGCTCCCAACAATTTTGGGTCCTCATTTTACCCCCTTCGGAAGGATGGAAGGCTGAGTCAACNAACTCGAACCACTCTAAACTTGACGGTTTAGCGTCCGTACCTGCAGTCAGCAGAAGTAGCCTGCAATACTCCACTCTAACCACTACACCACCATGGCTCATGATGGCATAATGACTTTCATATAATGAGGGGTTTTTTTTTTTTGGATCAACATGGCTACATTTACTTTTGGCTTAAAAATATCTTCTATGTTTCTCTAGTTTTTTTTAAAAAAGTAAAGTCTTTGAATAAAAATTATGTTTTAGAAATATAACAGCGTTATCAATTTTATATTGTATAATTATGAAAGAACATTGTATCAATCTATAATGTTGTATTAAGGATGATTTCACAATAAAACCAAAAAAATAACTGAAGTACATTCTCATTGTTCGAATTAGTATTAGTGACAATGCTTTTTAAAAGAGTAATTATTTTAAAGCCAAATCTAAACTGAGCATTAGTGCTAAATTTATGAGAGGCAGTATCACTCAATAGTGTTCATCTAATGACATATCAGCATGTTTTATGAAAAAAGAATTGAAAACATGCGTGTTCCTCAGTGAATAGGAGCCATATCGTCAATTCTTTGCAAATATAATTAGCACTGTTGTGATGGAACTGCATCCACTTATTGCAACAATGTGAACTACTAAGACATTAACTGCGTTCATTTTACAATGATTTAATCAAAACAGAAAAATTCATTCAAAGAATTCAAATTCCCTTTTATAACAATGGCAATTTGTTTTTTATCTTCCTTGTAGAATGAACATGCCTTGGAATGTTTTCTTTCTCAATAAATACAGAAAATAACACAATATCACAAATAAAATACGATCCAATGGCACATTTTCAGAAAAACAACTTTTTGCTACACAGTGACAAGACCAAACTTCAAAAATTTCTTAAAGTTCTCAACCTCAACTGTGTGATAAATATTCTACTATTTCCCTGACCTAATCTTCTGTTCCATTATTATCTGGAAGTGGGAAACAACCCAGCAAGCTGATTCCTCTAGAACAGATGTCGGCAACCCACGGCTCTGGAGCTGCATGTGGCTCTTTCAGCCCTCTGCTGCGGCTCCTGATGCCACTGCTGTTGCCGCCTCCATAGCCTGGTCGCTGCTCTCGCAGCACCTTATGCACACAGTGAAATTTAGTGCACTTCACAATGAGAGACAGGGTCCCCTCCTCCTCCTGGAGCCCGTTACGACACGGACCCTCAATGCAATCCTATACCCTACTCGACCCTGGCAACAGCAGCGAAGCTGTCAGCTTGCTGGACCTCCCGGATGTCAGTTGCTTTTCCTGCAGAGCCAGAAGGCCACCTGTGTTGTGATGCCCTACCTCCCCTCCAGCCAGCTGGTGTTTAACTCTCCGCTGACCAGGTGATCATTGGCGACCTGCTCATAGGCTGGTTGGTCTGCGAATGTCAGATTCCCACCACCTGTTCAGGGGTTCCTTCCCCCCACCAGGTATGGCAAAGCCATGCGGGTTTGACAGTGGCATGGGTGAGGCTAGTGTCTCAGGGTAGAGACGGTCATGCATCTCCAGCACCAACAAACACGGGAAGTAGCCGCACATTGTTTTCTGCTGTAATCTGTCTGGCAGTGAGACCCAGAGAGAGATGGGTGGGGGGAGGAAAAGGAGAGAGAGGAGAGAGAGAGAGAAGGGAAAAAATAGAGAGAGGAGAGAGAGAAGGGAAAAAGTAGAGAGGAGATAGAGGAGACAGAGAAAGAAAAGGGAAAAAGAAAGAGAGAAGGGAAAAAGGAGAGGGGAGAGAGGAGACAGAGAGGAGAGAGAAGGGAAAAAGAAAGAGAGAAAAGGGAAAAAGAGGAGGAGAGAGAGAGAGAGAGAAGGGGAAAAGGAGAGAGAGAGGTGAAAGAGAGGGGCCTGGTGAACAACACACCTGAAGCTGAGTGTGGCAAGGTATGGCTGGGAGGGGCGGGCACAGTGGGGCCAGACGGGGCAAATAACCAATTCTCTGCCCTATTGACCGGATGGGTAGGTGTGGCTGGGGGAGGGTCATGTGACTGGGTGGGAATGAGTGATGTTGAGTTGGCCACACCTACCCAGTCACACTGGTTGTTAAATTATTGGTTCCTGGTGTTTTCTTTTCTGTGGGAAACGGATCCAAATGGCTCTTTGAGTGTTTAAGGTTGTAGACCCCTGCTCTAGAATAACTCATCTGGAAGGACAGTCAGTTACAGCATGGAATCAGATCTGCTTGGTCAAGAACATGGTTTTCTCATGGGTGGTGATGAGAATCAGCTTAAGAAACAGAAAGGAAATCTATAAAAGTACCTAAAGTTCAAAAGATATTGCTAAAAAGAATGAAAAACCTCTGTATTTCTTTAATTATTGACCTTGCTGAACTTATTTATGACATCCTCTTCCTAAAACAGCATTTTAACAACTCCATTAAATTTATAAAGAATTCCAATTTAGATTTAGCCAACACTCCCTTTAACCTATATACATTTTCAGTAAAAAGCAAAACTTCATGAACTCAATTTGCCTAGCAGGCCATTTAAGTAGGCAATGGTTTTTACAGGCTTCTTTTGGTAAGCATGCACTAAAACAGTGACTTTTACATAAATACTTTCACTTCAAATAAGCCCCCCCCCCCCCACAAAAAAAANCAAAAAAACCCCCCCCCCCCCCAAACAAGATAACAATAGTGTTTTAGGCCCAGGACAAGTTTTTCTGTGGCTTATTTTCCCATTCCCTTTCAATTAGATATAATAATGGAAATAGGATTAATATTTTGCACTCCTAATTATGTGGGGCTTTTGAATCAGAGCTATTGTGAGCAGAACCCTGTGAATAAAATCTTAGTTCTCTATACAACATCAACTTTGGCCTGCTTTTCTAGAGCGCAGAATTGCCTTATTGCACTCTTTCTCCTGTGACTTCCAATCTCTTCCATTGGTACAAAGCCCAGCACTATGTATGTATGTATGTATGTATGTATGTATAAATAAAGGAGAATATTTGTAGCTCAGGGTTGCATGAAAACAAACAACTCAGAGAGCACCAACGACCCTGTATGTATGTATGTATGTATGTATGTATGTATGTATGTATGTATGTATATGCCATCCTGGCAAGCCCCCAACCAGAGACTTTCACCCTCCGTCCCGAAACGGTTGTTCCTCTTCCTCCGTGCCCAGAATTCCCTCCATTTCCACATCCCCGCATCCTTCTTTGTAAGGCTGCTCACCCGAAAACTACATGAGCAACAACCCAGACAAGGGCGCTCCTTCCCGGCTTCTCCCAGGTGAGCGTGGCCTGTAGAGCTGTCAAGACCGGTTCGTAAGGCCCGAGGTGGGTCCTCAAGAAGGCGCTCAAGGTGCGCACTCGCTGCTCCCGCTCCGAGGACGGGGCCTGGGCATCAGTAACGAGGCCGCCGCCGCCGTGTGGCTGCCTACTGGTGCCGGCAGCC
>AZIM01001955.1:64129-74960 GCA_000516915.1 Ophiophagus hannah | reverse complement strand
GGGTGGTTTTAATGGGTAATTTTTAATTGGGGTAATTTATTGGACTTAGTGTTTAATTTCTTTTTAATTGCTTGTTATTGTTTGTTATTGTATGTTTTTATAATGTAAGCTGCCCTGCGTCCCTTCTGGGAGAGAGGGCGGCATATAAGTCCAATAAATAAAAATATAAATAAATAAATAAAATGTAAAAAAAATCCCAGTCAACAGGTTAGCCCAAATATTACACTAAACTTCAAATCCCTCTGTTAATCATCTGTTATTGTATTTAACTAATAGATTACAAGATTTTTACTTTGGACAGTTTTCACTTTTATGTTCTGCTACTAAAATAGATTTTTGAATATATTCTGTTTTTTGTGGTGGACTTACAGTGCAAATTTATGTAATCTTTATGCTTCGGGCAGTGTCTGGTCTAGGACAATTAGCCACAGGCATATGATTGTTTCCACTTTACCACAGCACACCTCCCTGCAGCTGACCCATTACAGGCATTTATCATCAGCTGGCCCTTTGCCAGCGTTTCTCCCCAATGGTCTGCCGTTGTTCTTCCAACACATCCTCCTCCTGGGTGATTTGCCAAAGGATACTTGTCCCCGGACAATCCACAGCACAAGACAAATAACTGTGTGTCCCCACTCTGCAGATTCATGGAAAGGCAGTGGGCTGACGGGTAGAGATTCATGGTGCTTCTGAAAGGGAGAGATTGATTAAGCACATCCAGAAATCAGGAGTTTGTTTTCAGTTTCAGGATCAGGCTTCCTGCATTCTGAAGAATATGTCAAAAAAGTTTGCATAACACAGGTTCCAAGGAAGAGATGTGATAAATGTGAAGGACCCCCTCTCTGAAAGGGAACTGTCAACTGTGCCCTGAAAGCTTCTCCCACTGAGCACATTCTCTGTATTGTAGTCAGTGAAAATAAAATGAAAACATTAAAGAAAGTTATTCTCAGAGAAAGAAAGAGGGTGAGGGGGGGGAATCTCAACCCCCCCCTACCCCGCATGGTTAATAGTTAATAGATAGTTAATAGAATTCTTTATTGGCCAAGTGTGATTGCACACACAAGTAATTTATCTTGATGCAAATGCTCTCAGTGTACATAAAAGAAAAGACACATTCATCAAGAGTCAAGAATCATAAGGTACATGGAATTGGATAGAATGACATTATGCATATGAAAATGTCCAGAAAGATGTTTGCAACAAATATTGCAATCCCAGAAAGGGACTCCATTAGCTTCTTTAAAAGAAAGATTTTTTTTCTTGAAATAGAAGCATAAGCCACTAATCCTAACCTGTCACACAATTATTCTCTTAGTCGACATGTTTTCCTTCATCTTTTTAGGATATGTTTCTGGTCGATGTCAATATCAGTCATTTCTTCCTCTTTCACCTCCTTTCTCCCACCCCCACCCCAACCCCCATTTTCCTCCTCTCCAAACAAGGTCATCTCTTTTTAAAAAGTGAGGACTAGCATTTCCCCATTAAGCTCTAATTATGTTATAAAACTAAATATGTTTTTCTATAATAAAAGCTGTTTAAAAGGTTTGCCACAGCTTTAAACAGAATCCAATCTGTTTGTAATTTTTACTACTTTTCAAGTGTCTAGACTAAGTTCTCAGTTCGCTCTGTCTCTCCTTGATGGAATTAATGAGATTGGATTTGATCAGGGCAGTGATTGCAATCCCTAAATTATTAGACTCTGAACATATCACTGCCCTGATGTGATACCGGGGAGGAGAGCAAGGGTACACCTGATACTGAAATCCACCAGATTTTCAAAGTCGGGCATGGATATCAATATCAGGCATATCCTTTCCCCTCCGCGTGCCCCCCACAATCACATCAGGGCAGTCCTAATAATTTTGGGATAAGCAGCTTTTATTAAAGAGAAGCACTTAGTTTTATAACATAGTGATATGGGAATTCATAGTTATATTGTTCTGCTTCTTGCCAGGGAAACCACACATTTGTCTCCCACCACCCCCAACCGTTCCAGTTTCCACTTCAGGAATGTGAACTGAAAGGTGCCTGTGTCCAATTGGAAGGCAGAGTGGGGATGCATGGTTACTAGTCTTGCACTGCTGATTGGCTGGGAACAAGTATCCTTTGGCAAATTGCCTGAAAGGAAGGTGCATTTGCAGGGGAGAAGAGCTGGCAAAGGGCCAGCCGATGATAAATGTCTGTGAAGTGGAGACAGCCATGTGCCCGTGGTTAACTGTCCCAATCCAGTGTTGAGGAACATGGATGTTATTTGGCTGCAGAAAAGAAGAATAGCTAACTTTTAAGACATTAGTGCTGAGAAAGAAAGTTGCCTTATGTAGATGGTGTTTGTAAAGCTTTAGTATCCATTTGTCTCTCCTCTGATACATTTATGTGTACTGATAGTTCTCCCATAAGAGGATAGTATATATCTATTTCCTATGTTGTTTCTTTCAGGGTTTTGTGCTATGTCATTCCATTGCTGGTGGAACTGGCTCTGGCTTGGGCTCTTACCTTCTGGAGAGGTTAAATGACAGGTGAGTGATGGGCACAAATGTGTTTGTGCTCATGGCCATACTCCTTTTGGGTAGGAAAATTATAAAGCAATCAAGTTAGAAACCTGCTAACTGGCAGACATGGAAGATACATAGCTGACTCAAAAGGTCTGCCCCACCCTATCACCAGCTTGGACAAGCCTTGTGGTTTGTACAGTTGTAACTTGAAACCAAAAAAAAGATTAAAATAATCAATTTTGATCCTGAAGGCAAGAAATGTTCTTCAGTCTTGGCTAAAGAAAATCACATTTATTTATTTTTTGGATAACATAGTGTTTTGAGAATTATAACTCTACAGAACTTTCAGAAATTATGAGGAAGGGTAAACAGACACTTGATGAAAATTAAGTTAGGCTGATTAATAACATGCCAAATATCCTTTAAATGTAGCCCGTTTTTCATTTTGAGATGATTTCAGAGGAGCAATATTTTTGTTCTTCCCAGAGATCCACAGTGTTTTGAATCTTAGTGCTAACCACTGCTTGTAATTATTTGTATTATTCACTAATTTGCATCCTCTAAGAGTGCTGGATCAATTGGAGGCAGTCTTACATTGGACTGAATTTAGAAAAAAATATTTTTTTTATTAATTGTGAATAGCAGCTTCCTTTTATTGGGAGACTAACAAATAGTAGGCACGCAGAGACGGGTAAATTATCTTTTTTATCAGAGAGGGAAGAACATGCAGAAGTTATAATTGTCAATGGAGAAACTATCCCCTTAGTGTTATTATGAGATATTTCTGAATGGATCATTTGTAATTTTTTCAGTTGTTCCTGTGATGTAATCTGAAGTTAGAATTACAATTGATTTTCCACATTAGTGGGGATATTGTACTTGCTGAGATCTTCTTAATTAAGTGGGAAAAATATAGATATTGTTTGAAAATTTTAAAAATCTTCTCAGCAATATTTCAATAGACTTTAAGAATGATTTTTAAATATGTTTTTGATTTAATATGTTTTTTCTGTAGTAAGAGGAATTGCTAGTTATTACCTATACAAAACCGTCTAAACTGTTCCATGTGACATTTTAGCAAAAAATTTAATTAATGTACTTTTCATCCAAAAACTAACAATGAAGCAGAACATTTTAAAAGTAAAGCTTACTTTGCATTATATTTCTCAACTAAGTTCTAAATTAAATATATTATCCATATTGTTGCAATGCTCTCCAGCTATCACAGGACTGTCAGGTACATTCTAGACATAGTATCAACATTTCATTTGCACTTGACCAAGTTAGATTGGCATAGTAGATAAGGCATCAGCCTAGAAAGTGGGAGACTGAGTTCTAGTCTTGTCTTAGGCACAAAGACAGTGGGGTGATTTTGGGCCAGTTACTTTTTCTCAGCCCTAAGAAGAAGGCAATGACAAACCACTTCTGAAAAATGTTGCCAAGAAAACTGCAAGATTTGTCCTGGCAGTCTTCAAGAATTGGACATGATTGAATGAAGTTGTAGTTAAAATTTATAAATAACTAACCAGCAACACGCTATGGGGCAACTAACACAATACTGCAACTGACAGACTAATTAATATTACTGTGTTCATGGGAGCTTGCCAGAAAAGTTTGGAAGACTTCAGAATTGATTCTGACTTATACAGTTCAATCTAAATTGTTTATGGTCAGATGGCTGGCAGAGTTTCCTACACATCACACTGAGATGATTGTTCTGAACTTTCTGAAAGTAGGGGCAACCGAATATTTGTATTTATCATTTATCAGTGATCTAGTGCAGGACATTTACCAGCATTTCATACAGAGATTTAGAAATGCATCTGATGATTTTGCAAGAACAACAAACATAAATAGAGATTCACAGTCTAGAAGAGGCCACTGAAGAGTTTATCCATACATATCAGATTTTCAATTATTTGCCAGAGATGTGGGTAGAATAATTTGACTCTGATTGAGCCAATTTTGAGTATGATTTAGCTGACTATTATACAAATTGGTGAGAATTCTTCCTAAAGAATTTGGAAGAGTTGAAGTGTGGAAGAAATGGCAACGGAAGAGGGTTTTACACCTACCCTCTGTCATTGCCCCTCTCCCGTGTAGCCTCCTCAGAATTCAGCATTGAAAAAACAATATAATAACAGTGCCCAATAAGAGAAACAGAGGAGATCTTCGTTCAGGTTTCTACTTGGTACTCTTGGATGTCTACCTAGAACTTGCACCATTAAAGTTCATGCCTCTGAATCAGCTGTGAAATGCTGCACTTATGGATCTGTGGGCTGTTTAACAAGCAAATGCCTGACTTACTCCAGAGAAGAAAGACTTTTCTCAAGAGCTTAGCAAGAAGCTGCTCCAATAGTTAAGGAGCACTCAGCTGAGAGCAGGCAAGTATATTTTACTGTTTCTCTTGTTTAGAGTCTGGCTGGGAAATACAATTCTTAGTCCTAATAATCTTGACAGCCAAAGCCAATTTTACAAATGAGATAACAGTGCAAAAATTTGATTTACTTACACTGACACTGGAAAAGCAGAAGCTGGTAGAAATGATTGATGGGCAAGCCACCAAGCCTGTTTGTGTATTACAATGTGTACACCTTTATAATTGATAATAAAGAATCACATATTGTAGAATTCTTACTGCTATATTGTTATTGTTTCTTTGATTGTTCCTGTGATGGAATTGATTAGCTGCAAATAACCCAGATGTACATAGGGAGAAAAGAACAGTTTCTTTTTTCTTTCCAAAGTACAAATAGTTCAATTTGTAGTCTTTCCGCTTTTATGCTTCATACTTGGCTTGCTCACAAGCTCCATTTCATTGCCAAAAAAATAGTTGGATTTTATAGTTGTGTTTGAGGACAAAGAAATAACTGTGTTGTCTTATTGGACTTACGACTGTGCCATCAACTTGCGAAGTCAGAAGCCCAAATTCTGGCTAAAAAGCAACATTTATATCTACTTTAAAAGAATTTCTGGGTGACAATTTGAAGAAAGGTTTTGTTTTGAATTTCCAGCATCTGAATTCATATTGTTCACCTCTAAGGGAGACGGCTATGTTAGAATTATGTATGGCTATAGACTTTAAACTGTAAGACCATTATTTCAGATTTTCTAGATTATGCTCAGGTGGCATGTATTTTCACAAAGTTAGAGGCATCTATGATTTGATCAAAATGAAAGAAGGATATGAATAATTAATTGCATTTGATGCAAGATATGGCAAGTTTAAATAAACAACTTTGGCATGGTGAATTGCAGGGTAGTTTTTTCCAGATTCATGAATAATTTGGACATGCATATGTGGATGACATACTGATCTTTTCAAGAGGTTTTTTTTAATGAAATGTCTTAAATACATTCTGTAAATATAAATATTTTACTGAATTAGGAAAAAAGTAAATTTGATCTACCCCAACTGGACTCTTTTAAGTTACTAGGTCTCTACAAAAGGAATTCAAATGGCCCTGCAAAAGTGCAATTTATAATTTCATGTAAAAAATCTAAACATGTAATAGATACATAGCATTTTCCAAAACTGCTAGTTTTTCCTAGAGGATTTATCTTTAATTTTGCAACTAGATAAGATTTCTATTTGAATTTTAAAGAAAAGATAGTAGTTTACTTGAGCAAGCAATATTTCAGAAATTGAACATCCTTTTTACAACTGTTGTTCAGACATCCAAAGTCCTCTTCCAATTTAGACCAATTTGTGGTCTAAACCAGGGGTCACCAACCTTTCGGACCTCAGNNNCCACTAAATTCATAATTTTAAATCCTGTGGATCACTAATATGATCTGCCTAATGACTGGCTGGATGGGCATGGCTAGGTGATCATGTGACTGGGTGGGCATGGTCAACTTGATGTCACTCATGTTGAGGGGAGGGGTGCCTTGCCAGCCTTTACTTGACCCTTCCCTCCCAGCCACTTCTCACCTGCCTGCCCGGGCTTCTTAGGGCCCCTACAGGAAGCAGTTGTTGGAGCTAAGCAGCCACCATGAGAAAGAGTTGGCAAAACAGCTGGCTCTGTTCAAATTGGATCTGACTGAGAAGGAGGCTCAGCAGAAGCACCTCACTGAGGACTACAAGCATAGGTTTTCCAAGCAGAGGGAAGACCTGCGGGAGTGCAAGGCCAGGTACCAGTGCCTGGAGGCTTAGCCGGCTGTGATGGTCAGCCAGTTCCAAGCCATAATACAGTCCCACTTGAACAAGCCCCTCCAGCTTTCATCCAAAGCCCCGCACTAGGAGGCTGAAGCAGACCCCAAGTTGGAATTTCTGCCCCCCTCCGACCCACACAAAAAGACCCCGAAGGGGGAGACTCTCTGCAGCAACACAAATGTTCATCACACATACGCGGCCCAGGAGTTTCGGGACCCCTGATTTAGTGCAATATAAAAAATGCAAATAATTTTTCTGCGGACCACCAAAATTTTCTCACGCACCACCAGTGGTCCACAGACCACCAGTTGGTAACCGCTGGTCTAAACAAATGTATCAGACATTGCATTTCACATCATTGTCTCCCAAGCAGAGAAAGGGGGAAAGAGGAAGGCATGAATCTCCTGCCATTTGCAGTTTATTCCAGGTTGCTTTTACCAGCTGAATGAAACTATGATTTTTTGGGTCAGAGTTGTTTGCAATGAAGACAGCATTTTAGCAATGGAGGCACTTCCTAGAAAGTATAGTCCATTCAGAACAGGCACCGTTTAATTTAGAAATTCTGTGGAATACAATCTTTGACACCTTGACAGGTGGGCACACATTTTTTTCCTGTTTCAGTTTTATATCACCTACAGTTTCAATTCATAAACAATACCTTATCGCGTAAACCTGTATAAAAAATTCTCTACTCCTTACCGTAATATTGCAGCTGAATAACTTTGCCTCTCCCCAGGAGTTAGACTCTCTCTAGGGGCAGGGAGTCAGATGATAGATTTAGTACATTGGATTAGAGTGCAACAAATAGGATGCCACTTGTGCCGACAGAGGAGGCATGCTGCAAGTCCCGTCAGCCCAATTATTCCAGTTGGTGGGGTCCAGGAGGAGGGCCTTCTCTGCTTCTGCCCTCTGGAACATCTTGCCTCCCATTGAGCTTGGCTCCAACTCTCATATATTTTTATAAGGGTCTAAAGATGTGACTGTGCCAGTTGGCTTGGGGCCCCAGTGCAGTGGGGATGCAAATGGAGATGGTTGAGTAATAACAGTTGGATGCTACTGATTGCTTAGGATGAGCTTTTAAGGGAACTGGGAGGCTATTGCCAGACACTCTGGTTGTTGCGGCTTCTGTTTTGTAGCCTTTCTGCTGCCTGATGACTTGTCACTGACTGGTTCTTTCTTCATTACTGATGTTTGGGGGTGTTGGGTTTTTTTGGGGGGCAACAATAGAGTGGCAGGGTTAGGGTTACAGTTAGGGTTTGGGTTTTGAATGTAGTATCAGCCAAGATTGCAGTGAGACAAGTGTCATCCTGGAATCCCTTATGGTCTCCAGGGGCACTGCACGAGAGGTTTCTGGATGTGAGACTCTGTTCATTAAGTTGGGCTTTAGTAAGACTAAGCTTGGTCAGTTATTTACTACAGTTGCACATCTCGGTACTGAATGCTTTTTCTGGTTAAATGGAAATGGAACATTGGTAGTTTCTTGATGGTTAGTCCTCTTATATTAATTAAAAACCCAGAGTTGGCTTCTAGAGACAATACTAGCTGTCCTGCCAAAATAACAAATTTCTTATAGTACTCATACACCAACTTCTGATTTTCTGCATCCATTTGTATCTTCCAAAGTGGTATCCAGGCAACAAGGGCAAAAAGAAATATATTACATGTATTCTCTTTTATTGTAATACTGAATAAGTAACCATATTTTAACAGGTATCCCAAGAAGCTGGTGCAGACATATTCTGTCTTCCCTAACCAGGATGAGATGAGTGATGTAGTGGTGCAGCCATATAACTCTCTCTTGACACTCAAACGGCTGACACAGAATGCTGATTGTGTGGTAAGAAATATTGATATGTATTTTCCTCTGACGAAGAAAGGAAATTCCCTTCATCTAGTCATAGTACTGGGAGCATATTATCATATACTTAAACATAGGTACATTATAGTAGGATAATTTTATTGCTATGCAAGTATTGTTTACATAGGCTTCTTTACTTCTTTACTTGTCTAATGTTGGCATGCCATGAGGTGCTTACCATCCAAGATCTCGTTGCTAGTTCCTGTTCTATTTCTTATTTCTGTTTGGTAAAATAATTTTTTCGGTAAATTAAGTTTGACTCCTGGTGGAATGTCCATATAGTTTTCTTGGCAACAAGACATAGAAGTGGTTTGAAATCACATTTTGGCTAAGTATTTAATTAGATTATTATTTAAGCATACAGGAAACAGTGTAGCTACAAAAAAAATTGTATGTTGGTAAGTTTCATGAAATTTAATTTTTCCTTTGATCAATGATAGTATGAGAATTTTCTTCAGCTGAAAAATCAACTGCAAAGAATGCTGATAAATTCTTAATTTAGGAATTAATTTGATAGTTGTTTTTAGGTTTTCCCTTTTATGCAATTTTTGTCTGCAGAAGTATCATTCTGGATGCAGAAATAGAACAAATCTATATTTAAATCTTTGCTCTTCTTTAAAATAATATTTATATCCATTTTCTCTTTCTTCCTTTTATCTGTGATTTAATTTTCTTTTAAATGTTATGTTTTTGTTTTATTTGTTCAGTAAACCTCACAATTCTATTTAGCAAGAAACGTGTGCCCTCTCTTGTCTTTTTGGTCCAATAATGCTTAAACTAATTTTCCTTTTTAACAGGTGGTTCTAGATAATACAGCTCTGAATCGTATTGCTACTGACAGGTTGCACATCCCAAATCCTACCTTTTCCCAAATCAACCAACTGGTAAGCACATAGGGAGGCTTCCTCAGGCTTCTGAAAAAGAAAGATTAAGATCTGAGTCATGCATAAGACTGTTTTCATAAGGCAGTTAGAGTTTGACAGAGATAGGAAGATGAAAGGAAGAAATTCAGAAGTGAACATTATTTAATTCTATATGCATCAGTGCCTTGGTTTTCTATATTTTAAAACTGGAACATTAATACCACTCTGAAGAAGACTGTACATACATTTAAATCAAAGAAGGTGAACTTTGAAATGTAGAATAGGTGACTTATTCATTTTCTATGCTCGTCTTAAAATTATGGGAAGCTCTCTTTTTGTCAACAATAAGCTATTCTAGAATGCTGGCTCTTGGTTTTCCCAATTTCTTTTTATCTTTCAGTTTTGAAGATAATTTTTAGGCCATTTATAATAACAGTTTTCAGATTGTCTTAGTATTGCTGTCCATACATAACAAGCCTCTGTATCTGAGAAATACTATATATGATCAGATAATTAACTGGTTCTCCTATGTACAATCCCAGCTTATTAGCCATAATAATTTGTAAGAAGAGCTAGCAAGTATAAATATAGTGCTTGTATCTGTTTCCCATTTTGAAAATTCTCAACATTTGAAATATGAAACGTAAATGTACAACTCCTGAACATATTTCTGAATAACTCTGGAGTTTTTTGACCAAATTTTTCAGGATATCAGAAACTACAGTTGTCTCCTTGATTTTATGGAAAGGATGTCCTGAAACTTCTGTCTTTTCTTTGTAGGTCTCTACTATAATGTCTGCCAGTACCACCACATTGCGCTACCCTGGTTATATGAACAATGATTTGATTGGGCTGATTGCCTCCCTTATTCCCACGCCTAGGTTGCACTTTCTTATCACAGGATATACACCTCTCACCACTGACCAGGGTGTAAGTAATTTGACTTTAAATCAAGATCTGGGAATCTTCATGCTCCATTACACATTTTTACATTGTATTTTCTGTGATATATTCGGGTGATATGAGATTGGATAGAAATGATGTCTGGACCATTGCCATGTTAAAAGGGTGGCCAGAGACTAGATTTACCTGTCATACTAATCATGCTTTGCTTAACAGCAGTTATTGAATGAAACACAATAGTTACCATGAATTAGGAATTATAAACCCATAGGTACATCCCAACAGCACCATATTTATATCCTTGCAACCTAAACAAACAGCTAATACATTAGGGAGTACTTATTGAGAGTTTTGCAGCGATTATTCAGCGCCAGAAAAATAAACACAGGTAGCTGATGCTTCATTTAACATCTTTATAAACATAAGTAGATTTTGCAAACCAGTTGTAGATTTCTCCAACATGGANNNAACTCAAACAGAAACATGTTGCAAGTTCAGAGCAGAGCTCCAGTTTTCAGCAAGCAAGCAAGTTAGTTTCATCTTCAATAGACAGACTCAG
>AZIM01001955.1:45099-59580 GCA_000516915.1 Ophiophagus hannah | reverse complement strand
TCTGGGGGGGGGGGGGGGCGTCCATTCTCCTCTAGCCTCTGCCTTTTCTCTTTGCTCACAGCTTCCAGACTTTTCCCAGTCCCCCAATGGCTACAGAGCATGTGGAGAAATGATAGCTTTCTTATTCCTTCCTGACTCTTAGTCAAGTCATATAATCTAACTGCATATAATCTAACTTCAGATTTGCATCTTCCTGCAAAAGACAGACTCCTTATCTCTTCCTCTTTGTTTCTTTAATTGACCACTTGTCTTTTGTAAACAGCTCAGATCAAAGGTGTGTGGATTGTCTTGACACATACCAGTCCTTGGAGGAAAAAAGGGGTGGTGGTGGCTGGGATTTGGCATGCAGTTGGTAAATTACAAAAGGGTTGTTTGGTGGATTTTTAATAAATTGGGATGTTGCTCTGTGGAGCCCCCCCCTCCGTGTGTGTGTGTGTGTGTGTGTGTGTGTGTGTGTATTCGGAGACTGGGAAAACTCTGGAAGCTATGAGCCAAAGAGAAAAGGCAGAGGCTAGAGGAGAATAGACCCTCCCTCCCCCCAGCAAGCAAATTGGGAAAAGACAAAAATCCACCATAGAAGTGTATCTTAGTGAACCTAACCTTTCCCCACAAGTTTCCCCAAAGGCTGCAGAAATAACAGGAGAGGGCAGCCTGGATAAATCACACCCTACAAGCATTGTGTTCCCCATTCTAATGGGGAAATCTCTTCCAATTCACTCTCTCTTTTCCCTAATTCTGCCAGAAACACCCCCCCTCTGATCATGACAACGTGAAAAGTCCTGGACATGTTCAAAAGTGCCTCCTGCCCCTTCTCCCTCTCTTTTTCTTGCTCGCTTTTCTTGTGTGTGAGAAAGAAAGCAGGGGGGGAAGGTGGTGGGGGGCTTTGGATGAGCAATGAATGTGGCAGGAAAAGCAGGGATAAAAAAAACTGTTACAGAGGCAAGGGAGTGCGATCCAATGGACAGACAAGTCACGTGGTATGAGTTGGGCAAGTTTCCCCCCCACTCTGCCCTTCCCCCTCATGTCTCCTCACCTCATGTTGTAAACGGCTGCACATGCACTTAAATAGACCTAAATTTTGGGGACAGGCTTTAATTTAACTGCATGCACACAAAACAGTCCTGGGCCTTCGTTTTGGGGTGGGCCATATTGTTGGAGAAACACGGTAGTCCAGGAAGCTTCTGCAAATAAAAAATCACTTTGCCTTACTTAAAAGTTTTCCTTATTCTCATAATAAAATCTCCAGTAATCATAAAGTAACTAGTGTCACCACAGTCCTTCAGATGAATGTTGTTTATTTCTCTCATCAAATTTTTTTCTAAACTTGTAGGGGTCTGGTATATTCCATTCACCAGTAGATGGCACCCTCAGCTTAGGTTTCAATGTTGTTTCAAGTCTTATAGATTTAATTAATCCAAATTTAGTTCGATTTATGGAAGCAAAGTCGTCTATTCAAGTAGATAGTCCAGCATTTTATAATGCTTTGTACACCTGCCCAATTTAAAAGTCCAATTTTCTGTGTTTTAAAAGATCTTTAGCTTTTCTCCCCTTAGTTCCTTTCTTTTGGGTCTACAATTTTTCTCCCTATGGTTGTTCGCCGCTTTAAAAAGTAGTTCTAAGTCTCTTTTCCTGTATTTTCATCTTTCTTTTTTTTCTTTAAAGTTAGGGTCCAAATAAAAAGGAATCTTCTCACCCTTCCAGCTGACGTCGTGGCGCTATTCGATGTGAGGAGCGGGTCTCCGTGCTCCCATGCCGAGTTCTCCCTGTTGGAGGGCTCCGAAAGGAGCTAAAGCCACCCTGTAGGGGTGGTGAAGAAAAGAGGGATGCCCTGCAGTTCGGGGAGAGCAGCAACTCTCCTGCTGGACTCAGGGCTTCTTCCCTCTCCCTCGACAAAGAGAAGAGGCAGCCATCATGGCTGCCANAAGCTGGGACAGCTGAGGCAACAAAGAAATGTGCAGGAGCAGTGCAGATGAATAGTAATTGGAGCTGGGGAAAGTGTTTCTGATGACTCAATTTACTCAAGTCCTTTCGTTCTCTGGATTCCCTCCCTGCAAATAAGCCTATTTGATCTACATGAATTATTTCTTAACATCAGGAGAATAAAGATAAATATCAACCATCAGGGACTTGATCCTGGATGTGTTTGCTGATCTGATATTTCTGATCGAGCAAATAGGGCTAATCAGACTTCAGAATACAGCAGTGGCTTTTGGTTGAAAAATGCCTTGTCCTTTGCAATCAGATCTTCCTTTATTCAGTACAGATTACTGAACAAATGCTCTGTTCAGTAATCCATCCAGACTGAATATGTGTACTGTCCTGCTCATTTGCATGCATGTTTAACAGTAGATTAATAGGTTTATTAATATTCCTCAACAGTTCCCTTCACCAAAACCCAAGAACTGTCCCAATTAAGTCCAGCCAAAAGCAGACCAATGCTAGTCCACAGAGCAATTGCCAATGAGTCAACAAGGCATCTGAAAGTTTCCCAAACAAGATGAATCCTCCAAGCTAGATTAAATCCACAATACATGAGGATTCACAAGGCACAATCCAAAGTCAAGATAGGAATCACAATGACCAGGAAACAGGCAGCTAGGAAATGAACGCATTTTCCCAACATCATCTCCATCTGTCTGCTGTGCTAAATAGCCAGCCTCTGGTACAGCCCATCAAGAGGGGTGAGGTTGTCTCCTTGTGTGTAATTGGGCTGACCTTCATTCCTACTGCCTTTTCTTTGCCCTACATATTCTCAGATCAGAAAACAGTTCCTCACTAATCAGCTGCAGCTGCATGCTTTTCCCACCTGAAGCCTAAGGGCTGTCCTGCTGCAGCTGTGCTTCAGCCAAATCACTCTCAGATGGCTAGTCTCAACCATTGACCAATTCCCATCCTGACATGTCTGGGCCTGGTTCCTCCTCCAGACTGAAATCTGGGGGTGTGTGGGGGAGTCATCACAGTATATGAATCTGATACCAGGATTATGTTTATATTTAACTTTCCCTGCTTGGGAAATGGATCTCAGCTGCTTGTTTGAAATAGTTATAGTGTACTGTTTGAGGGAACATGCTGGGACAATCTTAACCTGGTGCAGTTTAGGGGGCTTACAATGACAATAGCTATGTCTCAGATATATTTTGTGGGGTATATATCTGATCTATAGGGCAAAAATCTGGTGATATCTTTGAGAAAAAGTTACTATAGATTAGAAGCTTAAAATTATGTAATTAGGATCAGATTATCAGCAATGTTTTTTTAACATGTGGAGGGCAATTATTGGGATGATACTGTTCTTGAGAGTGAAGTTTTCTAATAGCCATTTTTATACATTAATTGGTAATCTTATTTGCATTTTTGCTCAACTCTGGAATAGAGAAGCACACATTTTTCTCAATCTTCTGAATTGAAGAAATTTGCATAGTCATCTGAGGAACTGAGAATATTAATATGGTTGGAAAATCTATCATAATTTCTTCTTTTGAGATTAATGAGCATTGTAATTGATTGGAAATCAGTCAGAAAAAACAGCTTCTGTAGCTTAGGACCTTTTAACTGCATTATATTAACAGGCTCCATCTATGCCAGGGGTGTCAAACTCTAGCCCGCGGGGTGCTTAAATCTGGCCCATGGGGCTGGCCTGGAAATAGCAAAGGACTGGCCTGGGGTGCCTCTGGCCAGCAGAGTTCTGCAGGAGACCATCTAGGCCAAAAATAGGGATAGGGGGCCCTCATGCAGCCCTCATGCATCCCGTTTTGGGCAGTAGGGTGCCGCAGGAGGCATCTGTCCCATCTCCCCCTGCCCCATCAGCTGGCCTGCGGAGAACTACAATGTTGATCCGGCCTTCGAAGAAATCCAGTTTGACACCTCTGATTTATGCATTTAAGCCTCCTTCTGAGACTGCTGCATGATTCTATTTTAAGCCTTGAATTGAAGTGTCATAAACATGGAGATGACAGTCGGCTATACTTCCAATTTCAATTATTCATTTACCACTGTTCTACATCATAGGAAAGGATGAACAAATGAAATACCATCTTAATAAGTTGAAGAAGCTGATAGTTAGAATTTATAGCAATTTGGGAGAAGTTGTACAACTTGTTCTTGGTGGATTATATTTATTTTTTTGAGACTTGTATAGCTAGTTTTAACTTTTGATTTGCCAATTGAAAGACACTTTCCAAAAACATAAACCTGACCGTACTTCTTCATATCACAAACTACATTATTCCAAATCTTTGGTTGGACTGCCTTAATGCATTTGGAAACTGATTAGTCAAAATTAGTTTTGTTTTTACCACTTGAGCTCAAGGTTAACATCAGACCAATAATTAAGTAAACAATATCCCAATCAAGAAACTGCCAAACAAGTAAACAGCCCAACCAAAGAACCTATTAGACCATTCCAGTACCGATAGGCAAGCCACTAGATTAGAATATAAACTGACAGCAAACTGCACTCCTTACTAGCACTGATGATACCTAATTTAGGTAATGCAATGTCTGCAAGAAAACAAGTACAGAGAACACCAAGTAGCTTAGTATTTCTTTCAGTATATTATTTTTAAATGATTTTAAATTTACTAATTAGTGTTTTAATATATTAGCCCTGTAAATACCAGTATTTACAACAAAATACAGCAGAAAAAAATAAACCCTAATTTCTCAAAATAAAACTCCAGTTGATTTCCCATCATATGACTGCATGCCTGGCTCTGGCTCTGGCTCTGGGTCCCTCAATCTACAGAGTAGTAATTTATGCTGGATGGCACCATTTTACTAACTCATCTTCCTTCTCCCTTTTAAGAAAAATAGAACCATAGTAAGAAATCCTCTTGTTCTTACTGTATAATACTTAGAACTGAAAAGAGCAATCCAGCATTTTATTTTATTGTTCCAGTGAAGGTTGCTTGGCATTGTTAGAGGTTTATATGATTACTCTACTCCTTCTCTGTAAAATCCTCCCCTATGCCTTTTTTGACCAGTTGTTCTTTTCATCTAGCTCTTTGAGCGTACCTGCCATCAATATGATAAACTGCGTAAGCGTGAAGCCTTCCTGGAACAGTTCCGAAAAGAAGACATGTTCAAAGAGAATTTTGATGAACTTGATGACTCCCGAAAGATTGTCCAGGAGTTGATTGATGAATATCATGCTGCCACTCGGCCTGACTATATCTCTTGGGGCACTCAGGAGCAATAAATTAATTCGTAGTGTGCTTTTTCCTGTCTGGAGTATTTTCTTGTAACAATAAATTCTCTTAAATCTGTCAGTCTTTCTCTTTCTGTTACTTATATCTGGAAGTAGTTTATTTATTTATTGAATTTATATTGTCATCTATTTGCCCATGGCGACTTCAAAGAGAAGAGATTCTTTCTGTGCTGTTGGGTTTATAACTATTCATTTCAAAGTTCAAAGTTATACAGCATTAAACAAGTGACTTTTCCATTTTGCAGTCTTAGGATCGTTGCAGTATCCATGGTCACATGATCAAAACTCAGATACGTGGCAACTGGCATGTATTTATGACAGTTGCAGTATCCTGGGCTCATGTGATCACCTTTTGCAANCCTTCTGATAAGCAAAGTCTATGGGGAAGCCAGATTCACTTAAAAACCATGTTACTAATATGACAACTGCAATGATTCACTTAACTGGCAAAAAGCTCATAAAATGAGGCAATGCTCTATTAAAAACTGCTTTGCTTAGCAATGGAAATTTTGAATTTAGTTCTGATTATAAATCAAGGGATGCCTATACTTGGTGAGCTATCATTAAGCCCAGCTTCCTCCTTTCTAAAGGAATCTGGCTAGATTGACATCAAGCAATGTACCAATTTCTGTGGTTTATTTTTAACATTCTTAAAAGGCTTTTTCTGTTTTATGCTACATTCACTTGCACTTGCGCTTATTTAAACATATTTCTGCTGAGGAAGTCTCAGAGTGGATAATGAAGAGAAATATCTACAGGCATTTTAAAAAAATCCGAACCTGAATTTCCTGTATACATTTCTGGCAATTTTGTATTACTCAGCATTTAATCTTCAGCTCTATTAGCATATAATTGATGAAGACAGATTAAAACAGGAAGAGTGAGCTAGGCAGTGGAGGCCTGGATATCTGTGTAGTGATCTATGCCAGCAATTAAGAAATATCGTGAACCTCCTTTGGCAAAGATTGGTCCATTTTGTCACTGATAGAGGGACTTCTTTATATTTTAAGTTTGCAATCTATTTCTTAATGAAACATTGCAGGTGTTACAAGACATACATGCAGGAAATTACAATTGCTGTAATAGCCAAGACTTCATATCATTTGAGCCAGTGCACTTTATTCTTCTGTTGCTTACCTGCCACAGTGATTTTCAATAGTTAATCTGCCTGCTCCTGTGTCATTAATCCTATTGCCCTTGTCACTTTCAGTTGATCATCTGAGAGTTGGGAGCATTTTTAATACTTGTTTCACTCCCTTTTTAGAGTTCTGCTTAATTTTTCCTCATTGAAAGTAGCTAGTAAATACCCTCATTTGATCCTGTCTTGAAAAGGGAGAGTTTTATGCCAATTCCATGTTTCTACCATAGCTGGTTATAGTCTTGCTTAAAAGAGCCAGACTACCAACAGCTTAACTGACAGAAAAACCTACGGTAGACTGAGTTGGTGGCGGGATAGTGTGTTGACTATCCTTTTTATGCTTTTCTGCCCAGTGGAATGCCAAAAGAAGTGTGTGAAGAAGCTTGGGACTCTGCCTGCCTGTTTGCCAATCAGCAGGATAGTATTCCAAAAACAGAACGGGGCCAGATTTGCTATGTGAGGAGAACCTGGCCAAAGAAAGATTAGAAAGTAAGCCAAAGCAATCTAAGCACTATGGAGAAAAATAATCTGGAGGAACTTCACCCAATGCATACCTATGCGATAGATTATTGGGCAGCGTCTCAGAATGTTGCTGACCTTGCTATTTTAAGCCCCTCCCTCCTCTTCTAGTCATGCAATTTAAAATGGAGCAGGCTTGGAAAGAATTTTAGAAGCCAGATTGCTATTAGCCTAATTTTTAGGAAAAGTAAAATAAAAAGGTGATGTTTTATTACAGTATTGTGTATGTCAGGTTTTTTTTTTAATAAAGTCAGTATTTTGCTATTTGGGAGTTTGTATCTTCTGGTTTAATGTTGTGTGTTGATCAGGAAAGCAGAACAGTGCTTAATTTTAAGGAATTAAGATTTTTTTTAAACAATGTTTTATCTATTGTATAAGCCATTCTCTTTATGTGAAAAATAGTTGCAATCGTTTAGAAGCATTTTTTTTCTTTTTGCCTTTAAAACATGTTCATAATTTCTGGCTTCCTATGGAAAGAGAAAATAAAGTGGGTTATGATGTTCACTATCTAACAGAAGGTACAAGTGCTTGGAAAAACATGCTGGTATTCTTTGGCTTTAATGTGTAGGGTTTTCAGGCATCCTTTTAATATATCTTGATCAGTAACATCCCACAATAAAGCTACAGGTAGTCCTTGACTTACAACAGCAATGGAATCCACCACTAATCATATGTTGTGATAGTCATTAAGGCGCCCCATGATTGCCTTAACAATCCCTGTTCTCCCCATTGCAATCATCAAATGAACCAAGGGGTGCTTCAGGAGTGGGGAGGTGCTGAGATACCTAGTGCAGGCCAGGCCAACCACAGGAAAGAAAATAATGGCTCTGGCTTGCTTCTACATCCTTTGTTTGATAGACTATGTCAGTAGGAATAGTGTGCCAGGTATTATCCAGATGAAGAAAAGGAACAGTAGTAAAACTCTTCAGCTTTCTTTGGAACAAAGGGGTTTTTTTTTTACACAGGAGAACAGAACAAGGAGACAGTTTGTATAAAAAGTATTTAATCAGAATAGATATGGAAACAGAAAATTCCTCTGAATAGAAGACACAGTTTATCAGCTCCTTAGGAGCAAACAGTATCACTATTATTCTTTTCAAATGACCAGAATATATGCTAATCCAAGACTCCTGCCAGGATACCTAGGAGTCAACTCAAAATTCTACCACTGGCATTTTTGGGAATATTTCCCTGTTCATGTGATTATTGGGAGTTCTTGATGTTGAACACGCTTGTCTGTTGATGCTGCAGAATTGTCTTCATCTGAAAAAAGAAAGCAACAGGTCTTTGGTGGCAGATAAACACTAGTGTCCTCCCAGCATATAATTGCCTTCCAAATACCTTCTCTTGGACAACCCCAAAACAAAGAGATAATTAAAGAAGGGTTTGGTATACATCCTTCCAGTCAGAAAAGCTGGAGAAATGTTAAGGATCCAGACCATATAGAAATGTTCTGAATACCAGAACTGCCTGTGGGACTTAGTTTGCTTCAGTCAATCTGCATGCACAGCTAATTAGTTACCCTGGTAAGAATGTGTTTTTGGTTCAAATTTGCCAAAGCTGGGTAAAACCAACTTGCCATATTAAACAAACCACATATGGGGTTTATAGATATATGCCCTGATTTCAAGCAACCACATTCTTATAGTTTTATGTTAAATATTTAACATATGCATTAATCAAATATTACACACTGTAATAGAGCTGAACTCAGAATGGTACAAGAGTGCAGAGCTTTCTGTCTTCAACAACCCTACATTTGTTACTGATCCTGTTTCTCATACTGAACAGACTTTCATATTTTTGGATAAGATGTACAGATTGTTAACAGAAAGAACTAGCATATTTTTTTTAAAGTTAGACTAGGACAAATAATGTGTACCATCTACATTTATTCATCTGTATCCAATTTCTGTAATAGTCTCAGTATATAGTAAGGACATGATTGTAACTACTTCCCAAGAGCAGCACTTCAGTTCTAGATTGGCATTATTTCAAAGTCAAATAACCTTTTTCAATTTTCCCTGCTGGGTTTACTATGCATGTGTGGATGACAGGAATTTCATCACTTAACCAACATGGGCCAATTACATTTAGGAATATTATATAGCTCACCTGAAAGTCCTAAAGGTTAGCATTCCCCTGGGTGTAGAACAAGTTGACTCAGTTGGGAACAAGATACATTGGCTAAAGGTGGAGGCACAAGGGATGTTTGCAGCAATACATTAATTAAAGCAAAATTCACCCATCAAGAGATGTTAAAATGATATCACACTATCTCAGTTGCCTCTGGGCAATTCTCATATGCATCAACTATTCTTAATAGAAAGAAGAATAATTCCTAGTCCTAATTAAGACCCTAACCAAACTCTTAAAATATTTCCATGTGCCCTTTCACATAAATGGCTTTGTCCAAACTGGTACCAATCTATTTTCATATTCTCCAGATGGAGTAACTCACCTGATAATACCCTGGAAAGGACAGAGCTAATCACTTTCCAGACTTGTTCAGAGTGGCTTCCATGACCTTCAGTTGTCCCATACTTCATTTCTTCTGATTGTTCATGATGGCACATGTCAGAAAAATAGCCTTCAGGGTACCACTGGGTAGATGTTCTTGCTTCTCTTCTTATTGTTTGGCCAAAGAAGATCCAAAGTCCAACAGACAATGCCCTAACAAAAAAGATCCTGAAAGCAGGCAATAGTATGTAGTTATATGATGCAGAAGGTAGTAGAACATAAGAATAAAGCAGGTTAATACAAAACAGCTGTATTAACCTGTATTAACCTCAAATTCTGAGTGTCTCCTTAAAGATAGGAAACTACTACTGGTGGACAGCTTAAATGTCTGAAATAACAAATTGGCAGAAGATGCATGTTAATTTTGGAATAAAATTCTCCACTTTGGGCTTGACCTCTCACACAGGATGACCTTATCTCCAGCATTAAAAAGCAGTGAACACTGCTGGCTGTTGCAAAGGATTTAACTCATATTGAGACACCCTTATAATTGAACCATAGTTTCATAGGTTTCCAATATAATACCTGCCCACCACAGCTAGAATGTCTGCCCACCATAGCTACATCCTTTGGTAAGAAATTGGGGTAGGGACAGACATCTTCTTAGATTGAGTGACTATTTCCTACTATTTCAAAGTTAACAATAGGAATTTCTGACTTATCAGAATGCACTGTTTCCAAATTTTAGCTTTAAAATCTTGCAAACATTAATTTTTATTTTGCTTAGTTCTGTCCCACCCCTGACAAAGGGAGGCTCCTTTGTTGCAAAAGCATGCTACAAGAGCTGTGGTGGTACAATGGTTAAAATGCAGTACTGCAGGCTACTTCTACTGACTGCCGGCTGCCTGTAATTTGGCAGTTCGAATCTCATCAGGCTCATCCTTCCATCCTTCCGAGGTGGGTAAAATGGTTGGTTGCAGATTTATGCAATATGCTGACTCTTTAAAACCACTTAGAGAGGGCTGTAAAGCACCGTGAAACAGTATGTAAGTCTAGCATAAGTGCTATTGCTACTTTTATTTATGTGTTCTTTCATTCATATATTTTATACAACCATTTCTCAAATACATTATTTCACTGTTGCCCAATAATGCTTAAAAACAAAATACAATGATAAATAAAAAATGATAAATAAAAACCTACACAACACAATCAGCAACCAAGGTGTAAAAAGCCTCCCTTCCTGGATCTTGCCAGATGGCATTTGTTACAGATGGGACCCAGATCACACCTCTTCTGAAGAATCTAATGGGATTGGTAGCTGTAATTGGGGATAGGTAGTCTCTCAAATACGCCAGTCTGATGCCATAACGGTTGCTGCAGCCAGACAGGCTCTGGACCTTGGTTTTTTTTTTTTTTATCCAATCAAGATTCTAAACATACTGTCAACTCTTGGCCCCCTTTTTTTAATTTAGCTATAACTGACACACATATTTTTGTGGGAATTTTTTTTCATACCTGATAAAACTATTTAATACATTCTTTGAACAGGGTTGCTTATGCTGCCAGTTCTCCATGTGGAAGATAAGTGAATTGGGGATATAGGTCACACCCAAATGCAACATCAGTTCTTGAGACATCTGGGATAAGGCGACAAAGTGGGGGATGACAAAAAGCCTAGTAATGTCCAGTAGGAAAGTACTCAGTGTTGCAAACGTCACAGTGTCAAACATGCTGAAGAAAGATAAATGGGATGAGGGAAGGAAGAAAATGATTTAGCAATTTATATAGACAATAAAAAGCCAAATCTAATTGTTCTACCAGACTACACAGTTATGCCTGGTTGTTGGTAAGAAACTAGAGTTGTAGAACCTGCTATTTCCAAGAGGAGATAGAAGTTATATTGTTAGTATCAGCTACCCTTTTTTGCATTCCACCAATTAAGCAATCTGCTCACCTTCTGGGCTGTAACATTAGATGTGATGGCCACATAACAGGTGGTAGTACCAGGACAATGTGTGGAGTGTGGGATTTCCTGGCTTCCTATTAGTGTTGCAATCTCATCCAAAGAGGGCACACACTCCCGTCCTTTGCTTTTGTGCAGGGCTTGTGTGATTAAATGTCCATAGTGGGTCACTGCTGATCTTGGAAACAGTTTCTCCATCCTATTGGGTCAGGGAAGATATGGTATTAGGTGAGTGATTCCATTAAGTCTCATTAATAAAAATACTGCACTGACTTCCCTCCACCATGGCATGCTGAGTGGTGGTGGTGATGGTGGTGATTTGTTTCTCCTGCCAACAAATAACTGATTGGTTATTTGTGGCAGATAGGATAGCACTCCAGAGGGTTAACATCATTGCCCAGAAAATCACTGGTTGTCCTCTACCCTCTTTGGAAGAGCTTTATAGCTCCCGCTGCCNAAACAGCTTCTATCGCAGGGCAGTAGCTCTATTGAATTCTACTGTATAGAGCAATATTAATGCAATATCAGGGGTTTTCAATTCAATGTATAGAATGTGAGGGATGTGTTTGGGTTTATTTTCATAGTCATAATGTACACTGAAAATGGTATTTAATTTTGTTGTATGAGGTGCNATGACAATAAAGTAAACTAAACTAAATTTTGCTGCCAAAGCAGGTGCCTTGGCTGCCGGCACATATGGGAGCAGCTAGGAATGACCCAAGATAATTCTTGGACGACCATGGATCCTCCTGGGAAGAGGAATCCTGGAGGTTGCATTTCCTTGAAGGGGCAGTCGGAGACTTCCGGTTTCCATCTTTCCTTTCAGTTGTTTGCTTTTTTTATGCTCACCTTCACTTTTAACTACACATTTCAAAGTTTTATTGTTTTAATTCTTAGTTTTAAAGTTAATTGATTGACTGAAGGCTGATTTACTCTAATCACCTGCTGGATTTTAATGTTAAATTTCCTTCTTTGCTTTACTGTTTTTGTTTTTTCCTCTGAGCTACTTTGGCTTTTATTATGAAGCTAACTGGTAACTTTCTGAGTAAACCGACCAGACTGGATTCACATCTATATGGGATTTTACTACAGAATTTAACTTTTAAAAAGCTTTGGTCTGGATTTTTTCTTTTCAATTTTTTGAATTTTACATTCTCCTTTCCCTTTTTTTCTTCAATGCTCTATGTGGCCATTTGTTGCAGTAAAATTTATCATTTTTGTTTTTGAAAGAATTTGTTTTCTTTGATTGTGTAAGCTAAAATACAAGAGAGTCTGCCTTCTATTAAAAATGCAAATAATGCACCGAGTTAAAGATAAAGCCTGGTGGGCTATCTTCACAGAAAAAAAAAGTTTTTAAATCTACAACTTCAAAATCATTGGTTAAAAGCTTAATAAAATTACCTGCAATTCAAGTCAACCTAAAGAGAATATCCTACCAAGCTAGACCAACAAATGGATGGACTGGAATCTAAGTTTATGAAGAAGGAGCAGTTTGGCTGGAAAGCAGGTGGCCTGTTGCAGAAATCTGAAGGAGATTGGATTTTACAGATTTATAAGTGGCAAATTTGACTGATCAACTGGACTTTTTAAGAGGATGGACTTATCATATTATATTGTTAAATAATTTGGATGGGATTTTCCTGGGAAGTTGGATTGATTTTGGAAAATGGATTTATACCTAACCAGACAAAAATTGACAAGAGACTATATATCTTAGTTCACATCAATAATGGGATCCTACCTTAGTCACTACCAGGGGGTAAGCCCCTAACGTGCACGCACCTAACAAGCCAATCAGCTAAGAGAGTAAAGAAACAAAAAGCTAGGAGCGGCCCTCCCCCCTCCCCATGCATTTTTCGGTCTTTTATCCTCTCAGCTGGTTGTTGGAGGCTTTTCCTCCTCTCAGCTGATCAGAGGCTTTTTTTTAACTACCAGTTCAGCAGAACTGGTAGTCATTTTTACTACTGGTTTGCCCAAACTGGGCCAAACTGATAGCATACTGCCACTGGTTCACAGTGAGACTGCTTCAGCAATGAATATGGTGGATATATTTACAGCAGAGGTTTAGGATATTGGAAAATGAGATATTATTGGGAAAGCTTCCACTAAAATTCTTAAGGGAAACTTTTATTATTAAGGACCAGATGAAGGTATTTGATCCTGAATAGATCAGAGATAATGACTGTAGTGATTTGTGGAAGATAAGAAACCATTGTAGAATTTCTCTGAGTTAAATACAATGACAGATCGTTAACAAAGGGCTTTGAAGTTTAATTTTGCTGTTGGTTTACCTGTTAACTATTTTATTTTTACCTATAGTAAATAGATGGTAGACTAAGTTGGTTGTACATGCAGAAGTTTATAGAATGTGGGCCTGCTTTACCAGAAAATATATTGTTGCAATATATTTGTCAGTAATCAAACAGATAGTATAATAATCGTACATGTTTTTGTTTTTTGTCCTTTTTAAGGGGGTTGTTGTTTGTTGTTGTTTTTTGGAATTTGTATTTTAACTTTTTGAACAAAATAAAAAAATTACTAACACATGAAATTGTTTGGAAGGTTTTAGGTGGAGGGTATATTTCAGAGTTTCAGAAACTTCTGCTGGATTGAAGCTGTTTTTCAAATATTGTTCATTAAACATTCTGAATCAAACTGAAGAGTAAAGAATTAGATATATGAAGAATATTGCATCTACAAAAAGATTCCTTCTAAAGGTCTGCCTTGCACATTGCTCATATATGTCAAATGAATTATCTCTCTAATCCACTTCCTGCCTACTAGACCATAATGGAAATTTATTGGCAACTGAAATTATGTTGTCTCTTCACACATTAAAAAGGGAGGGATCTTTATTCACACCCTTGTGAATATAGCATATAGAACAAAGAAGGAGTTGAACACAGACACTCCTCCTACTTTCATTTCCTTCAGATTAGGTGAAATAGTTTTTGCCAGTTGCTCTGCATTCAGTTTGTGATTAAAGATTGTAACCAAACTATTCCATTAACAATGGGAATTCATGGTCATCCAACTATTGCTGAACTACAGCTACCAGCAGAAACAACTAGCAAAGCGCTAATGGTGAAGGATGCTAGGAGTTGTAATTCCTCAACAGGTGGAATATCCCAAGTTTCCACTTCTGTATTAAACATGTTTTGCAATATTTCCAGAGGTGGTATTCAGCAGGTT